>PVJD01009912.1:0-58264 GCA_004026545.1 Mormoops blainvillei
TACATTCTTCCCATGCTAATCATTACCTAGGTTAAAAACATTGATTTTCAGAAGTTGTTTAGAAAACTAAGCAGAAAAAAATTTTGATTTTTTTTCTCTTGAAAAGGGGCAGCCACTTGCAAGTTTAGATTTGGCTAGAGTGTTACCCCTATAACAAGAGGCAATCCTGAGACACTGGAAAAATAGCCCGTAGATGGTCTGTTTTCTTTTCCCAGCCCCTGCCCTGTCTTTAAACTGATTTCTGAAATGTGAAAGCACAGATATATTTAAAAAATAATAATTCTTGGGGCTGGGGCATTAAGATTTATTTTAAAGTTACACTTAACCATGTCTAGGACCCACAAAGTTTTGCAAGAAATGTCTATTCATCTATTTTCTTTGAATCAAGTTAAATACAGATACGGGATTCTCTTCTTACCAGTGCAGCAGGAAATGTAGTATCAGTTATTATTCAGGCCCCTCCCTGTACTCTGCACAATCTCTTACTGAGCCAGAATACTGAGGACCCCTTTGATAACTAACGTTCCTCATGTTTGAGCCTGCAGGACCCTTGGAAGTATTGCTCTGAAGCTTCTGTGCCTCCTGGAACCCCTGGAACCTTGCACCCCCAGAGCTACACTACCCAAGTTCAACCGCCCCCTTTGGGTGGCTGCTGTTCCCCTTGGCACCTAAGGACGGTAGAGCTTGGGTCCTGTCTCCTCAGGAAGCTGGCCCACTTCCATGCTCTTCCCAGTAGCCTTTTCTTCTTTCTCATGTTCAAAGGTAGCCCCTCCGCCTCCTGTCCCTCAGAGTATTTCCTCCGTGAGCACTGGCTTTCACTAGAGACAGGAAGCCTGTTTGTCTTCAGTAGTTTCAGCTTTCCACCTTGCAGAGACCTATGAGGTAAGGAAACACAGAGGGCTTGACGAAGACAAGCGTAAAAGAGGTAGGGGAGAGGAAAGAGAAAGAGAAACAACTTTTAATGTTTTCCTGCTTGCTGTAGTCAACATGTGTCCTGTTCATGTCTGGCCATCATGTATTAAATACTATTTCTTCATTTGGAGAAATGTCCACATTCCGAGACCACCTCCCCAGTGTCAAAAGTGAGAACTCAAATTTCCAGCCCCTTCTGCAGCTTAGACTTTGGTTCTCCAGTCAGGTGCACGTAGGTGAGACCATGATTTGGATGAGGGTGGTGTGAGAGGCTAGCTTTCTGCTGAGCTTCTGTTTGCTAGTACAGAGAGCAACGGCGGAGTGGCTTTGGGGGTGACGGTGTGGGTGGGGTACCTGTGAGACTTGGCCTTATAAGTTGTTTCAGTAAGGTTCGGGCATTTAGGCTTTGGTGACAGGGACAGCTGCAGCAATTTTCTCATCAAGCCGCTTCTACAGCTTTGTTTTGGATGTTTTCCTAGGAACTTGAGCCTTGGGTTTGTTTCTCTAGCTATCTCAGTGATTCTGTGAGCTTCCCAGCATCCTTTTTTTAAATAAAAAAATTAGATTTATTGAGACATAATTTGCATACAATAAAATCCCCCTCTTTAGGCATACAGTTTGTACAGTTTTGATAAATGTTTACAGTCTTCTAATCACAACAATCATGATATGGAATATTTCTCTCACCCCAACGGGTTTGTTTGGGCTCCCAAGCAGTCATTCTTTGTGGCCTTCTTTCTGCCCTAGCTTTAGCCCCTAGTGACCGCTGGTGTGTCTTCTGCCCATTCCATAACATGGAATGTTTTTTAAATGGATGAATACTGTGTATAGTCTTTTGTTTCTGGGTTCTTTCACTTAGCATAATGCCTTTGATATTTATCCATGTTGCATGTTAGTAGTTTGTTCCTCCTTGTTGGCTAATAATTTTCCATTGTTTGGCTATACCACAATTGGTGGACATTTGAGGTACTTCCAGTTTTTTAGCTATGGTGAATAAAGATGCTATGAACTTTTGCATATAGGTGTTTTTGTGAACGTATGTTTTTATAGCTCTTAGATAAACACTTAGGATTGGCATTGGTGGATAGTATGGTTAAGTGTATGTTACTTTTTTAGAAACTGTGAAAATATTCCTGAGTGACTATATCAGTTTACAGTCCCCCCTAGAAATATATGAGTTCAGGTTGCTCTGCATTCTCGCCCACACTTCATGTTGTCAGTCATTTAGTTTAACTCATTCTTGTTGACATACAGTTATATCTCAGTGTGTTTTTAATTTCCCTGTTGGCTAATGAAGTTGATCATCTTTTCATGGTTTTATTACTCATTTGTGTGTTTTCTATGCTGCATTTTAAGAATTGGATCTTTTGTGTTACTGAGTAGTAAGAGCTGTTAATGTATTATAAATACAAGTTTTTGATGTGTTTTAAAAATATTTTATCCTAAAATATGACTGGTATTATAATTTTATTAAGTGTCTTTTGAAGATAAGAGCTCGTGAATTTTGAAAGTCTAACGTATCAATTTTTTTAATAGTTCATTCATTTTGAATCCTAAGAGATTGTTTTCTAACTTAGGATCA
The DNA here is from genome assembly GCA_004026545.1 of Mormoops blainvillei. Lineage (NCBI taxonomy): Eukaryota > Metazoa > Chordata > Mammalia > Chiroptera > Mormoopidae > Mormoops > Mormoops blainvillei. The sequence continues at coordinate 2,495 of PVJD01009912.1, forward strand.
TAAAGGCATTCTCCTATATTTTCCTACAGAAATGTTACAGTTTCACTCTTAAATTTAAGTTTTTGATCCATTTCTGGTTAACTTTATATCAGGTATAAGGTGAGGATAAAGTTAATATTTTTTCATATGGATGTCTAAAATTTATAGCACCATAATTTGAAAAAAGTATCCTTTTCCCACTGACCAGCCTTGACGCTTTTGTTGGAAATAAATTGACCATGTACGTGTAGATCTATTTCTGGGGTCTCTGTATGTCTGTCCTCTTGCCAGGCCCACATTACCTTTATTACCATAGCTTTATGGTAAGTTTTAAAATCAGGTATTGCAAGTCCTCAAACCTTTTTCCTTTTCAAATTTGGCTATTTGAATATTCATTTTAACACATATATTTTATTTTTAACACATATTTTAGAAGCAGTTTGACTATTTCTACAAAACAGCTCACTCGAATTTTAATTAGGATTGTGTTAAATAAATAGGTGAATTTGGGGAGACTTGACATCTTAACAGTGTTAAGTCTTGATTAATGGTTGTGTTTAATCTCTCCATTTATCTAGGTTCTTAAAATTTTCTCAGGCAATTGTGTAATTTTGATCATATAGGTCTTACAGATATTTTGTTAAAGTTATCCTTAAGTGTTTTGTCCTTTTGAGTCTACTATAATTGGTATTAGTTATAAATTTTAATTTCCATAATTTCATAGCTTCTATTTAGAAACAAAGTTAATATTTGTGTATTGACTTTGATTTCTGCAACCTTGCTAAACTATTCATTAGAATTAGTTGCTTTTTTATAGATTCATTAGAATTTTTAATGTAGATGATTGCTTTACCTACAAATAAATAGAATTTACTTTTTCCTTTCCAATCTGTATGCCTTTTGTTTCTGATCCTCCTCACCTTACTGCAGTGGCCAAGACCTCCATGTTGAGTGGATGGGTCAAAAGCAGACATCCTCACCTTGTTTCCGATCATAGGAGGAAAACAACTTTAGTCATTAAGTAAAAGCTGTCTTTTTACTGTTAAATATGATGGTAGCTGTCTATATTTTTGTAAATGCTTGTCACCAGTTTGTGGAAGTTCCCTACTCTTTTTTGTTTGAAGAGTTGAAGAGAGTTTATAATGAATAGAAGTAGATTTTTTCAATCTTTCTGTACCTATTAAATAGACTATATGTGTGTATGTACACACACACACACGTATACATTTTAGTATGTTGACATGGTAAATTATATTGATTTCAAATATTGAGTGAACCTTTTATTCCTGGGATAAACCTCACTTTTATCATGATTAATTACCCTTTCTATTTCATTGCTGGATTCAGTTTGCTAATACCTTGTTAAGGACTTTTGTGAAACCTTTAGAAGGGATGTTAGTAATTTTCTCTGCATATATTGTCTTTGTTGGATTTTGGTATTACGGTAATGCTGGCCTCATAAAATCAGTTCAGGAGTGTTCTTTCTTTTTCTCTGGAAGAGTTTATGTAAAGAATTTTTTTTTTTCATTAAATGTTTGGCAAAGTTCACCAAACGTGCTATTTGGACCTGGTGTGATCTTGGTGGGAGGATTTTGAAATGAAAATTAAATTCATTTTCTTTAATGGACATAGAGCTATTTGGGTTATTTATGTATTTTAGAGTGAGCTTTGGTACTTTGTCTCTCAGGGAATTTGCCCATATATATCTGTGTTACTAAATATATTAGCATAAAGTTATTTATAATATCTATTTATTTTTCTTTTAATGTCTCTAGAATCTGTAGTTATGTTCTCTTTTTCATACCTGTGTCTTCTCTTATGTGTTATTTATCAGTCTGGCAAGAGATTTATCAGTTTCATTCAACTTTTAAAAAAACAGCTTTTGATTTCATTGATTTACTCTATAATTTTTCTGCCTTTATTTTCATTGAATTCTACTCCTTTTTGACTTGTTTTTAATTTAATTTGCTTTTCTTTTTCTAGTTTCTTAAGGCGAGTGCTTAGTTAGGTTGTCGATTATAAACCTTTCCTCTTTTTATAATATGAGTGTGTAGATGCTAATTTTTCTCTTAGGTGGTGCTTCGTTGCTTTCCATAAACTTTGATAATATTGTGTTTTCATTTGCATGTAATTCAGCCTATTTCCTGATTTTCCTTTTAATTTCACCTTTGATCCATGAATTATATATTTTTTTCAGTTTGAATATTGTTTCTTTTTCCTAGAATCTGGAAGCAATTAAGTGTAGCAAGACCGTACTCAATACTATTTAAACGCCTCATTTTAGATTCTTTAAACTACCTCAGTATTTGTGTGACAATTCATATTCCAGTAACTGGAGAACGAACCATGGTTTATTTAGAAGTAGATTTTTATAAATATATGATGATTTTCTAGATTTCTTTCTGTTATTTGGTTCTAATTTAGTTCACATTCTTTGTATGATTTCAATTCTTTTAAATTTGTTAAAGTTTATTTTGTATCTCAGAATATGGTCTATCTTGGTGAATATTCCATGTGCACTAGAAAATAGTGTGGATCCCATGGATCCCGTGGGTGGAGTGTCCTAAAAAACTCAGATTCACTGGTTAGTTCAAAAGCTCATTATTTAGGTTTTCTGCATTTTTACTGATTTTTTTAAAAAGGTAACTTTTATGTTTTTTGTTTTATGGATTCATCGTATGTTGTTGTTAATGACAGAAGTGTTCCAGTCTCTAACTATGAAACTATAATCGTAAACTGTAATTTTTTCCTTTTATTTCTTTCAGTTTATCAGTTTTTGCTTTATATACTCTGAAGCTCTGTTGTTAGGTACATACACAGGACTATTCTGTTCTTGATGAATCGAACCCTTTATCATTATTTAATGTCCATCTTTATTCCTATTTTAGTGACCTAGCTCTTATTTCTTCACATGCTGCTGCTTTTTCAAACTACCCCCCCCCCAAGAGTGAGGGTCCATTGTGTTTGTACATCTTTTGACAAAGATCTTATGACAGTTTTCTTCTAAGCAACTGTCCAGACCATAGATGAATGTTTCGGTCCTGCTCTGATTCCTGGCACAGTCACTTGTGCCCAGGATGTGAATGAGATTCTCTCACACAAACCATGGAGACCCATGTTTAAAGAACTGCTTTATTCTGCTTTCCCTGAAGGGAATTGTGGCTGCGGTGCCGATTATAATGTCATGTCCATCATAGCATTGCAAAACCTGATGCAGCTTTCGTGACTTGCCTCTTTAGACAACTAGTTATAATTGCATTACTCAGTTTTACAAAAAGGTGCTTGCACACACGAGTGTGCACCTCCTCCTGTGGAGGAGTCAGGTAGGCGTCCAAAGTAAAATGAGTTATATATTGTAGATAATAGGAGTGGTAGGGATTGCGGCAATGTGGAGAGAGCTCATCCTTTTTCTAAAGGGGCAGCATGAATAATTTGCGATATGAAATGCAGGTCCGATGTTACCAACTCTCAAGATAAGTTAGTTTTCTAGAATGTTGTTTAATTATAAGCAATTCAAAGTATTAAAAACTCTGAGTGGGTCATATAATAGAGGCCAAGCAAAATATGTATGTAAATTGTCTGTAACCTTTCCAGACGGTGGCCACCCCTGTAAGGGACTTCTTAAATGGACTAGAACACCTGTTCCTGAATCCAGATATAAAATCAGGAGAGAGTGACAATAATGGGAGACTCGATATAGGTGATTCTGATCAAGTTCACATGAAGTGTTAGGAGCTATGACCAAGTAAATGTCACCCATATGATAGGGATAAAGGGACCCAGTAGGCAGATAATATGTATTTTCTGATCATTTGAAAAGTGACAGAGGGGAGTGACTACGTGGAATGTGGGCATTGGGTTCAGTACAAGGCTTTGGGCTTTCCTCTGTACTGTCTCACCTCTGGACCTGCTCTGTGGAGCTACACCTGAGGAAATCGTTCCTATACCTTAGTCCCCTGGCATGCTGTTTGCCCTTGGCATGCTCCCTGTGGAAGGATTAGGTTGCAAAGGAAAAGTTAATGGGAAGGCACTGCAGTAGCATCTAAAGGGGAACCATAATACCATGGAGACACAATACTGTAACACCGTGGGATATGTATGAGTGTTCAGTGTTTCAGCCAGAAAATAAGGATACATAATTTTATGGTAGCCTACCTTTGTAGACAAACAACAAAGTATATGCTTAATATGGCATAAAATGAAGTCGAGATCTGGCCATGATCCTAACTGATTAATATAGATGACCAGTGCATAACAAAACCATCTACATTCATCAGATTAACCAGATATTTATTATTCACTTACTTTAGTGCTGTATTGGTGGCCAAATTATAATTTAATGTGATTTAACATAAATGTTACTTTTTTGTTAAGATGGCAGTCTTCAAAATAAAGATAATAACAGTTATAATGATAGATTATTTTACCTAATTAAAATTTCATTAAAGAATGAAGATAAAATGACTTGTTTCAAAAATCACTACCATATTAGAAACTCATAATATTAGTTTCCTTCAGAAAACAGGGAGTAGTGCGTAGAATTTTTTTTTGATGACCATTATTTTCTTTTTTCCATTTTTTCAATTTTTTATTGTATATTTTTCCTGTTACCATTTAATCCCATTAAACTCCCCTACCCCCCGCAGTCACCACACTGTTGTCTGTATCATAAGTCCTCCTTCCTTTTTGCTCAATCCCTCAACCCCCTATTCTTCCTCACTCTTTGCTGTCATCCTGCCCTCTATCTATGAGCCTGTCTCTATTTTGTTTGTTAGTTCAGTTTCTTCATTAGATTCCACATATGGGTGGAATCATACGGTGTTAGTCTTGTTCGGCCTGACTTTTTTCACTTAGCATGATGTTTTCCAGGTTCATCCATACTGTTGCACAGAGTAAAACTTTCTTCTTTTATGGCCAAGTAGTGTTCCATGTGTGAATGTACCATAGTTGTTTTCTCCACTCGTCTACTGATGGACACTTAGGCTGATTCCATTTCTTGGCGATTGTAAATAACACTGCAACGAACATAGGGGTGTTTATGTTCTTTAGAATTAGTGTTTCAGGTTCCTTTGGGTATGTTCCCAGAAGTGGGATTGCTGGGTCCATTTTTAATTTTTTGAGGTATCTCCATACTGTTTTCCACAGTGACTGAACCAATCTGCATTCTCACCAACAGTACACTAAAGTTTCCCTTTTTCCACATCCCCTCCAGCACTTGTTTGTTGATTTATTGATGATAGCCATTCTGACAGGTGCGAAATAATGTTTTATTGTGGTTTTAATTTGCATTTCTCTGATGATTAGTGATATGGAATATCTTTTCATATGTCTATTGGCCCTCTGTGTATCTTTGGAGAAGTGTCTATTCAGGTCCTTTGCCCACTTTTTAATTGGATTTTTTTTTTTGGTGTTGAGTTTTATTAAGTTTTGTATACATTTTGGATATTAAGCCCTTGTGAGATATATAGGCGAATATGTTCTCCCATTCTGTGGGTTGTCCTTTTATTTTGTTGATGTTTTCCTTTGCTGTGCAAAAACATTTTAGTTTGATATAGTACCATTTCGTATATTTTTTCTTTTGTTTCCCTTGTCTGGGGAGATATATCTGATAAAAAACTGTTACAAACAATGTCCAAGATTTTGCTCCTATGTTTTCTTCTAGGATTTTTATGACTTTGACTCTAACATTTAAGTCTTTAATCCATTTGCAGTTTATTCTTGTGTGTGGTGTAAGAAGGTGGTCTAGTTTCATTTTACTGCATGTATCTGTTTAATTTTCCCAACAACATGTATTGAATAAACTATCATTATCTCATTGCATGTGCTTGCTCTCAATGTCAAATATTAATTGACTATAAAGCTATGGATTTATTTCTGGGCTCTGTATTTTGTCCCATTGATCTATGTTTCTGTTTTTGTGCCAGTACCAGGCTGTTTTAATTATTATGGCCTTGTGGTATAGTTTGATATTCAGTAGCATGATTCCTCCAACTTTGTTCTTTTTTCTCAGGTTCACTGCTACTATACTGGGCCTTCTGTGGTTCCATATAAATTTTTGAAACATTTGTTCTAGTTCTGTGGGATACATCATCGGAATCTTGGTATGAATTGCACTGAATCTATAGATCGCTTTGGGTTGTTTGGACATTTTAATGATGTTAATTCTTCCTATTCATGAATGTGGTATGTGCTTCCACTTATTTGTATCTTCTTCAGTTTCTTTCTTCAGTGTCTTACAATTTTCCAAGCACAGGTCTTTTACATCCTTGGTTAGGTTTATTCCTAGGTATTTTATTCTTTCTGAAGCAATTATATTCTTAATTTTCCTTTCTGTTAGCTTGTTATTGGCATATAAAAGTACAGCTTGCTTTTGAATATTAATTTTGTATCCTGCTACTTTGTTGAATTTATTTGTCAGTTCTAAGAGTTTCTTGGGGAATCTTTGGGATTCTGTATGTGCAGTGTCATGTCATCTGCAAATAAAGACAGTTTTACTACTTCCTTTCCAATTTGGATGCCTTTTATTTCTTCTTCTTATCTGATTGCTATGGCTAGGACTTCCAGTCCTGTGCTGAATAAGAGAGCTGAAAGTAGACATCCCTGTCTTGTTCTCGATCTTAAGGGGAATGCTTGTAGTTTTTGCCCATTGAGTATGATGCTGGCAGTGGGTTTGTCATATATGGCTTTTATTATTATTAGGTATGTTCCCTCTATCCCCACTTTGCTGAGAGTTTTTAATCATAAATGGATCCTGGATTTTTCAAAAGCTTTTTCTTCATCTATTGATGTGATCATGTGTTTTTTTATTCATCATTTTGTTTATGTGGTGAAACACATTTATTGATTTGTAAATGTACTGACCTTGAATTCCCGGAATAAATGGTATGATCTTTTTGATACATTGCTTTATTTGCCTTGCTAATATTTTGTTGAGGATTTTAGCGTCTGTGTTCATCAGGGATATTTACCTATAATTTTCTTTCTTTGTAGTGTCTTTTTTAGGTTTTGGAATTAGGATAATGCTGGGCTGGTAAATTGAGCTTGGGAACCTTCCCTCTTGAATTTTGTGAAATAGTTGAGGAGAAGTGTTAATTCTTGGATTGTTTTGTAAAATTCACCTGTGAAGCCATTCAGTCTAGGGCTTTTGTTTGTTAGGAAGTTTTTGATTACTGCTTCAGCTTCACTAGGTATAACCTGTCTATTCAGATTCTCTGATTCTTCCTGGTTAGTTTTGGAAGATTGTGTGTTTCTAGGAATATATTCATTTTGTCCATGTTGTCCAGTTTGTCGGCATATTGTTGTTCATAATATTTTCTTACAATCCTTTGCATTTCTTTGGTGTCAGTTGTTATTTCTCCTCTTTCATTTCTGATTTTATTTATTTGGGCCCTCCCTCTATTTTTCTTGATGAGTCTAGTAAAAGGTTTGTCAATTTTGTTTATCTTTTCCAAGAAATAGCTATTAGATTCCTTGATCTTTTGCATCTTTTTCTTATACTCTATTTCATTTATTTCTGCTCTGATCTTTATTATTTCCTTCCTTCTACTGACTTTCGGCTTTGTCGTTCTTTTTCAGGTTCCTTTAAGTGTAAAGCTAGATTGTTTACTTGAACTTTTCCTTTTCTCCTCCTCCTCCTCTTCTTCTCCTCCCCCTCTCCTCCCCCTCCCCCTCCTCCTCCCTTCCTCCTCCTCCTTCTTTCTTCTTCTTTCTTCTTTTTCTTTTTTTTCTTCAGTAAGCCTGTAATGCTATGAATTTCCTTCTTAGGTTTGCTTTCCCAGTGTCCCACAGATTTTGGATTGTTGTGTTCTCATTTTCATTTGTTTCGGGGTATCTTTTGATTTCTTCCTTGATCTCATTATTGACCTATTCATTGTTTAACATGTTATTTAGCTTCCATATCTTAATGTTTTTCAGTGTTCTTGTGAGTGATTTCTAGTTTCATAACCCTGTGGTCAGAAAAGATACTTGATATGATTACAATCTTCTTAAAGTTATTGAGACTTGCTTTGTGTCCTAGCATGTGACCTATCCTAGAAAACGTTCCATGTGCACTTGAAAAGTGTGTCTGTTCTGCTGCTTCTGGGTGAAATACTCTGAAGATATCAATTAAATCCATTTGATCTAATGTGTCCTTTAAGGTTACTGTCTCTTTGTTGATTTTTCTGTCCAGAAGATCTATCCATTGAAGTCAATGGGGTGTTAAAATCCCTGACTGTGATTGTATTTCTGTTGATCTCTCCCTATATGTCCATCAGGATTCGCTTCCAGTGTATTATTTATTTCAAATACCGCATTCTTTATTTCTGACTGGTACTTTTTTTATGCTTTCTGTGTCTTTCTTTTTCATATTGTTGAGTATCCTTATAATCATACTGTAAACTCTCTATCTGAAAAATTGCTTGCCTCCATTTCATCTAGTTTTTCTGGAGAATTCTCTTGTTCTTTCATTTGGGGCCTGTTTTCTTGTCTTCCGATTTTGGCCGTCTCTTTGTGTTTGTTTCTGTGTCTTAGATAGATCTGCAGAGACTCTGGTGCAAGCTTATGTCAGATGCTGTTACTGGCCCCGAGCAACCTGTTTGGAGCTATCAGTGACCCACAGCGTGTGGGTCCATCTGCTGGGCCTGTTTATGTGCAGAAAGAACCAGGCTGTGCACCAAGGCTGGTTTTTACCATCACTGGGCCCAGGGGAATGTCAATTAAAGTCCCAGAGCTCCCAGAGATCTGCCTCTGCTTGAGGCTTTATGTTAGGCTTAAAGAGTGAAAGTCTTTCAGCTGTACTCCTTAGCAGTAAGGCTTAAGCCCCAGAGGGCGGGGCAGAGTAATTCCTGTGGGCGGGGCTATTGCTGTCCCTCAGGCAGATGCCACTTGGAGGAGTGTGCTCTGCCTGAGAAAAATGGCTTCTTCTGTATAGGGAATGACTCAGTACAGGGATCCTGGCATCTGTTCCTTCAGTTCTCTCCCCAGAGCCACCTATCCCAGACTGCCCTCAAGCATCTCTTGTCTACTCTATTCTTCCTCTGCTGGAGCCCAGAGTAAGTGGCTGCAAACAAAATTTTGTGCATTGACCCTTTAAGAGGCTCTCTGAGTTTTCCGCCGTCTCTCCCTGGCAGACAGCTGTATATTATATGGGGTCCTTTCTGGCTCTGGTGCTGTAGGCTGGGGAGCCCAGCTTGGGGTTTAGACTGCACACGTTTCAGGGGGAGTCCCCCAGCTGCTGCAATATCCCCCCAGAACATCAGCTGCCACCTGTGAGAGCCCAGCCAGACGTCTCTCACCTTCTCCACACTGACTACTGGTCTTGTTGTGGTGATGTGGCTTCTTCTACCTGTCCATGGTTATAAGGCTTCTCTCCATAAGTGTCATTCAGGATGATTTCTCTATAATTTATTTATAATTCCAGTTTGGTCCTGGGAGGAGGTCTAGTGTAGCTTCCACTTGATCCTCTCGCCATCTTGGATCCTCACTGACCAAGCTCAGGAACAGCCGGACGGAGGAGGAGCATAGGGCACGGAGCTTCCATCCCCCCCACCACCCAGGCAGTCCCCTGGGATCTGCTTGTGTTCACTGCCTGGAGGCTCTTGCGAGCATAGAATTTTTGTTATTTGGGGATTTATTTCAGCCTGATATAACCGCAAAACAGAATTTGAATAGGTTCAATGAATTTTATGTTATATGTTTTCATATGCAAGAAACAGCACTTATGAAATCATATGGGAAGCATATAAGCCAACAAGCATTTTGTGGCTGCTGATATTGACACTTTGGGTGAAAAGACAGCATAGGTCTTCCCAAATGTCATAAGATCCTTTTGATGCTTCGCTGACTGTGTTCCCAAAGGGGAGTGCTCTGGCAGCTGGGCTGATCCTGAAACTTGAGCACGCAGTCCACAGACATCAGCAAGCACTCTATTTTGATATATCAGTTGGATTACTTGGGCTAGGCCTCATTCTGAACTTTCGGTGTTCTGGCCCTGATTTGTAGGGGAGGTTTCATGTCCTTCTGGCAACATCACTGTAAAATATCCTTTGTCTCTTCTCTTGGCTGTGTATGTAGTATGGATGCTCCCTCTTAAGATTTTTAAAGATTCTCTGTTGCCTGCTTATTTTCCTCGAACATGCCTCTCTTGGTCTGAGAAAATGTAAATTTCTTTCTGCTTTAAATGTTGGAAAATAGGGGCCTAAAGACAGAGTATAGACTACTGGTATTTACAATTTCAGCTCCTCCGAGGAAACAGGACCATGTGCTTTATGTTTTTCTTATTTAATTGCTAAGAATCATTCAGAATTCATGAGTTGACTTAACTTTTCTTGGGTGAAGGTACTAAGAAAATATTCAAGTCTGCAAAATGCTGCCAATTCAGCTCCTAAATTATGCATTTTACGTGTAAATACTGCAAATTATAAGATATTTTACATGAATGTTTAATCCAATATTTAGCATTAGAGTTCCTGCCTAGAGTTTCAAACATGGAAATGCACTCTAAAAGGAAATTGGGTTTTTTAGGTTTTTTATTTTTTTGTAAAATGAGAAAAAATTAAGCATTTAAAATGTGAAAACACTCATTTCATTCCTGCTTAGTCTTTCTAAGAAATTTTTAATTATACTCAGTTACATTGGCATGTTAAATAGGAATGCTGAGATGCAGTCACAAAACAACTTTATTTTGTCTTCCATATCCCTTTAAATTCATTCAAGAGCCAGTTCTTTCTATAGATGTAAACTTAAGCAGGTTACACAACTCTTCTGATCACTTCGAGTTTTATTTTTATTTTTTTAAATTTTATTTATTGATTTGAGAGAGAAAGAGGGAGAGGGAGGAAGAGGAAGAAAGAGAGAGAAAATATCAATTTGTTGTCTCACTTTTTTATGCATTCATTGGTTGATTCTTGTAGGTACCCTGACCAGAGATTGAGCCCTCGACCATGGCATATCAGGACAATGCTCTAACCAACTGAGCTACCCAGCCAGGACCTGATTGCTTTGAGTTTTAAAGTAAAGCAAAACAAGAAAATCTCAATTTCCATACAGAAATATATGTGTAGTTCTCAGAATGCTGGTGACCCACTCTCTAGGCTTCCAGCCTTCAACCTCCGTCTATTGGAAGGCTCATTAGACAGCCCTTCGGACAGAACCTAAGATGACCCTACAACACCTGTTATGTGTGTTCACATCTAATCCGTTGGAAACATTTAGATGTCCTTTGCCCTGACACATTCAGGGAATGTAGGCCCTTCTGCTGGATGGGAACGGAATGGCATTTGCAGCATACCACAGCTCTAATAAAAAAATTCCCTCCAGAAAGTCTCTTCACAGACATTTACTCCTGATCTGTTTATTCTCTGCGTAGACCTAAAAGTTATGTAGCTAGTTTTAGCCATCTTCTTTGTGCAAATTCATTGAGGTAGTCTATCTTAAAAGGAGCTTTGAATTCTGATATCTTAATATCTGATATTGAGTGTTGAATGACTTTCAAAGTTGTTTCATAGAGAATTCTGATAGCTAAAGTGCATAACAGACTTTTTATAAAAAGTTAAATGTTTCCATCAGTATGAGACCTACTAGAGCAGATATATTTACAAATAAGCTGACTTTTGCTAAGTGTCAGTTCTGTTGGTATAGAAATATCACTGCACCTTAATCATATTACAAGTAATCATACCATTAGTTTTCTGAGGTATGGTCCATGGAGGACTTTGGTGTAGCAGAAAACATACTTGATTGTAAGTCAGAAGACCCAGGTCCCAATCTTAAGAACTTTGACAAGTCTGTCTCTTCAGACCCTCATATTCACATGTAGAAACTGAATTAGATCAATTTAGCAATATGTATTTATTGAGTTCTTACTCTGAGTACTTATAGTAATGGAGTTCTTAATGTACCTCACCGTATATTTGTGAAGTTATCTTACATAAAGACATTAAAGAAGGTGTGATGACAAGTTCGCATAGTGTTCACAGTGAAAGGAACAGTGCTTTAGCAGACCCCGGCCTCGGCTGAGGGTCAGGAAAGGCTGTTCTGTGAGAAGGTGACACTTCAGCTAATATGAGGGAGGAACAGGAGGTTACCAAGTAAAGGGACTGGGGTGTGGAACAGAGCAAATCAGACAAAGGGAACAGAGCAAAGGCTCCAGCTGAAGAAGTCAAGAGAAATTTAGTTTGTAAAATGGCTCTGGTTTTATCACGGATTGGGTTTGGGAGGTGATGCGAGAGCAGAAGGAATCAAGAAAGATCTCTTGGTAGACATTGCGAACTTGATGGTTGATTAAGCCACTCACTAGTGTCAGGAACAATAGAAACAGTGTGGAAGCAGGCACAGAGGGGAAGATCAAGAATTTCATCTTGAACAAGTTGGCTTGAGGTGCCTTTGAGATACCTACATAGAGATGCCCAGGAGGCAGTTGGATATAAGAAGAGAGGTTTGGGTTAAAGAGAGATATTTGGAAGCCATTGTCGTGTGTGTGTGTGTGTGTGTGTGTGTGTGTGTGTGTGTATGTCCTATATATAAATATAAAAGAATTGAAACCATGATAGTAGATGAGTCTATAGGAAGAGAGTTTAGAGTAAGAAGGCAGCCCTTTAAGAAGTGCCAACATTTAAGAGTTATGTAGAGAAGGGTGAAACAGCAAAAGAGGCTAGAGGTGTTCAGTGATATAGAAGGAAAGCCACAAGTAAATTACGAGACCGAAGCCCAGGGAAACGAGTGTTTCAAGAAGAAGGGGGAATAGTCGTCACCGTTAGATGCTACTGAGAGTCCAAGAACGATCAGAAGAGTCGTGAAGGCATCAAGAGGTCTCTGGAAAACCTAAGGAGAACTGTTTCTAAGAAGTATGGCAGGAGTGTATTGAGGACAATAGCAGAAGAATCTCTAAGGAGAGAGTAAGTAGAGACAGCTCTTTCAAAAAGATTAAGGGTGACATATCAGAGAGAGGGCAGTAGCTGGAGAGAACTGTGGAGTGGAGGGAGGGAGGGTTTTTTTTAAAGTTGAAATGCTTGAGGACGTTTAAAGGCTATCAGGAAGGCTCCAGTGCAGTGGGAGAGGTTGAAGCTACAAGAGAGAGAGCGGTCTATGATAGGGTTACTAAGGAGGCCAAGAGGACAGATTATAAATTATGCTCAGATGAGAGGTTGGTTTTAGATGAGCTCCGTTAATCTAACAGGAGAGAGGAAGAAGAGGATGAGGCAGATCAAAGCTGCTTTATCAGTTTGGAAGCAGGAAGTTGAGGGGGTTTCCATGTGAGGGCTTTATAAAAAGTCCATACTAGTTTTAAGTTTCGTGATTGTATGATATAGTGGTAGTAATAACAACATTTACAGACTGATTTCCGTGAATTCGTTATGTGTGTTATAGTGCATGATCTCTAAAGACAAACTGCCTGGGATTTGAATCCAGACTTTACCCATTACCTATGTGACCTTGAGCCATGTGACTTTGAGATAGTTTCAGTCCTCTGTGGGCCTCAGTTTCTCTGTAAGTGGCAATGAGATACAGGATTAAATGAGTGTGTGTGTGTGTGTGTGTGTGTGTGTGTATTTCATATGCAGTGCTTAATGTGGACTTGATATTTGGTCAGCGTGCCCTGCATACTAACTAGCAGCCGCCGTTAGCCGTCAGCACCTGGGACTGCCCTTATTCCCTTCTGGTGATGCGATGGTAGTGTTGAGCCCTGTCGTACAGATGGGGCGACAGTCAGAGATGAGGTGATTTGTTTCACGCCACAGAGCTAAACAGATGAAAGAGCCAGATGTCAGACTCGATCTGACGTGCTTTAGACCTATACTTCCACAAGCTCTGGAAGCAGCTTATTTAGAATATTTCTCCTGGAGCTCTCTTGATACTTGCAATTTCAGGGTTAACCTTATGTAAAGATGGGAAGTAAACAAAGTCAGAGTTGGTCTTTCATAGCGTCTACCACCCCAGGGCGTGCTCCCGGCCAGGCCAGCCGGCAGACCTGTTCTGTTTTCCCCAGCTCCCACCCTGTCCTGTAAATCTACCCTTCCTTTGCTGAAACCCTGCCGTATTTTGTAGTTTCTCCCAGCTACATCTTTCTTTTTCATTCTTAGTTTATATTGACCATTTTTTTCTTTTTAAAATTTGTGTCAAAGATTGCGTGAGTTCTGCTTGAAATGAGTGAATTGATGGTGGAGGGTAAACATTATCCCAGGTAGTTTAAGGGAAGCCTCTTCCCCTCAGTTCTTCCTTGGAGTATTATCTGAAGAATGAAGTGATGGAGGTTTTGTGACCACTTTGGCTTTTCTACTTATTCCTAAAATACTGCCCTTTACAACAGCATGGATGGAAATGGCGAGCATTATGCTAAGTGAAATAAGCCAGGCGGTAAAAGACAGGTACCCTATGATCTCACCTATAAGTGGAACCTAATCAACAAAATAAACAAGCCAGCAATATATAACCAGCAACATTGAAATAAAAAAAACAACAACAAAACACAACAAACTGACAGTAACCAGAGGGGAGGAGGGAGGGAGATAACAGGGGAAAAGGAGAAGGGTCATCAAGGAACACGCAGAAAGGACCCATGGACAAAGCCAAATGGGGGAAGGATTGAGGGTGGGAGGGTGGGGATGGGTGGGGCTGGGGAGAGTGGTGGCGGGAAAATGTTGGTGTGGGGATGATGGGATGGGGTACAGGGTGGAGGGGATAACAGGGAGAAAAATATGAGACAACTGTGATAGCATAATCAATAAAATATACAAAAAAATAAAACCATCTCCATGGCATTTATAATAATCATTGTAACATATACTCCCTTAACTCACTTTTACCTGATGATATAGCTTATTCCTCTGTTCATGGTCTGTTTTGTGATTAAATTGCCTCCTCTTTCTGCCTCTTAATACCTGGTGTTCTTTCAACTTTCCTTTTTGAAACTTACAGACTTTTCCTAATGTTTTTAAACTTAGAGACTTTTCCTGATGCTTTATATTCTACCACAGATGGCTTATTTTATGAAACGTTTTATACTGCAACAGGCTAACTCCTGAGAACATCATCAGACTATATGTGAAGAACATGAATTCTACAGAAGGAATGTGTTATAAATGATTAGTTTTTAAACTCAATGCAATCATAATAGAACGTTATTGTGTTACTTTTAGGGGGAGAATTGAGATAATACCACTTCAAAATAATGCAGTTTGAGATCCTGCCATGGACTTAATGTATTTTTCACGATTAGAATAGCTTCTTTGTTGGATACCCCTGTCGAATTTTAATTTCCTCTTAGTCCCATATTGTTCTATAGTCCCAGGGGAGCAGGCATTCTTTTTAGAAGAGATAAGTTGATTTGGCTTCCTAGGAGTTGGCTCTGGTAAATCACTGCTTTCTTTTTCTGACTTTTAACAGCACTATTGAAGTATATTTTACATTCCACAGAACTCACCCATTTAAAATATGAAATTCAATTATTTTTAGTAAATTTACAGAGTTGCGCAACCTTCATAACAATCCAGTTTTAAAAGTTTTCCATCGCCCTAAAAACTTCCATCGAACCTGTTTGCATTAGTCTGTACTCCCTCTTCTCTAGCCCACACAACCACTGATTTGCTTGTTGTCTCCATAGATGTCCCTTTTGGGGGTGTTTCATATCAGTGGAACAATAAAGTATGCTGCTGTCTTTTGCATCTGCTTCTTCCCCTTAGCAAAGTGTTTTCGAAAGGCTCTTCATCCATGTTGTAACATGAATCAGTAGCTTGTTGCTTTTTATTTCTAGTGTTTAATTCCACATGTGGTTTATCCATTCATCAGTCGATGACTGTTACTTCCTTTTGCGGGTATGATATGAATAATGTTGCATTGAACATTCATGGACAAGTCTTTGTGTGGACAGATATTTTCGTTTTACTAAATAGAATCCTTCGGATGGAACTGTGAGGTTGTGTACTAAGATGATGTTAAATTGTTTAAGATAACTATTTTCTGAAGTGGCTGAGCCATTTTACATTTCCAGCAGCAGCGAGTGAGGATTCCAGTTTCTCTACATCCTTGGCAGCACTTGCTGTTGTCTTAGTTATAGCCATTACGGTAGATGTGTAATGGTATCTTACTGTGGTTTTACTACACAGTGTCCTTCCTGATGAGTAATCATGTTGAGCATATTTTACCCATTTTAATAGGCTGTTTGTCTTTTTATTATTGAGTTGTGATTCTTCTTTATATATTCTGTATACAAGTCCTTTATCAGATATGTGATTTACAAATATTTTTTCCAAGTCTGTACCTTAGTATTTTATTTTTTAATTAAATCTTTTGAATCATACAAGTTTAAAAAATTTTAATGAAGTCCGGTAATTGTTTTCTTTTATGATTTATGGTTTTGGTGCTATGTCTAAGACTTCTTTGACTATCTCAAGGTCACAAAGATTTATCTCAGTTTATTTCTAGAAGTTTTATAGTTTTATTTATTTATTTATTTTTAAATATATCTTATTGATTATGCTATTACAGTTGTCCCATTTTTTTCTTCCCTTTATTCCCCTCTGCCCTGCACACCCCCTCCCACCAGCATTCCCCTACTTAGTTCATGTCTGTGGGTCGCACATATAAGTTCTTAGTTCTTTGGCTTCTCCCTTTCCTACACTATTCTTAACCTCCCCTGTTTGTTTTGAGCCTAACACTTATGCTTCTTATTCCCTGTACTTTTTCCTCCACTCTTCACCCTCCCCCTCCCCACTAATAACCCTCCATGTGATCTCCATTTCTGTGATTCTGTTCCTGTTCTAGTTGTTTGCTTAGTTTGTTTTTGTTTTTTTAGGTTCAGTTGTTGATAGTTGTGAGTTTGTTGCATTTTGCCTGTTCATATTTTTGATCATCTTCTTTGTCTTAGATTAGTCCCCTTAATATTTCATTTAATTAGGGCTTGATGATGATGAACTCCTTTAACTTTACTTTGTCTGGGAAGCACTTTATCTGCCCTTCCATTCTAAATGATAGCTTTGCTGGATAGAGTAATCTTAGATGTAGGTCCCTGCCTTTCATGACTTTGAATACTTCTTACCAGTGCCTTCCCGCCTGTAAGGTTTCCTTTGAGAAATCAGCTGACAGTCTTATGGGAACTCCTTTGTAGGTAACTGTCTCCTTTTCTCTTGCTGTTTTTAAGGGTCTTTCCTTCTCTTTAACCTTGAGTAATGTAACTATGATGTGCCTTGGTGTGTGCTTGCTTGGGTCCAACTTCTTTGGGACTCTCTGAGCTTCCTGGACTTCCTGGAGGTCTATTTCCTTTGCCAGATTGGGGAAGTTCTCCTTCATTATTTTTTCAAATAAGTTTTCAGTGTCTTGCTCTTCCTCTTCTCCTTCTGGCACCCCTATGATTCAGATGTTGGAATGTTTAAAGTCGTCCCAGAGGTTCCTTGACCTCTCCTCCCCATTATTTTGAATTCTTGTTTCTTCATTCTGTTCGGGTTGAATGTTTCTTTCTTCTTTCTGCTCCAAATGGTTGACTTGAGTCCGAGTTTCCTTCCCTTCACTGTTGGTTCCCTGTCTATTTTGCTTTATTTCACTTTGTACCGCCTTCCCTTTTTCCTCTATTTTGTGAACATACTCCACCAATTCTGTGAGCATCCAGATTACCAGTGTTTTGGACTCTGCATCTGTTAGGTTGGGTCTCTCTTCATCGCTTAGTTCTATTTTTGTAGCTTTGGTCTGTCCTTTCCTTTGGGCCATATTTTTTTGTCTTGGCAAACCTATTACATTGTGAGGGGCGGAGCCTTAGGTATTCACCAGGAAGGGGCAACCGCGTCACTGATTTGTGGCGCACTATGTGAGGGAGGGGTCTGAGAGGGAACAGTGCCGCTTGTTTGGCTCTTGGCTGGCTTTCGGCCACTTTCCCTGCTACCCACAAGCAAATTGGGCCCTTCTGGAGCACATTCCCAGGTGGGTGTGTTTGTGTACATTCTGGGACCCTGTGGGTCTCTCAAACGAACTCTCCTGTGAGACTGGCAGTTTCTCCTGCTGCCACAACCCCCACAGGTTTTTACTGGTAGAGGTTTTGAGGCTTTCTTTTCCTGTGCTGGAACCCTGGGTCACACGTCTCTCTCACTCCCCAATTGTTCCTCCTGGTTTATCTGCCCACAAATGTGGGACTGCCTGGTCTGCCAGCCGCTGCCTTGCTGGGCACAGTCCGCCAGCTGCCGCCTTGCCACATCCTCTCCGCTCTGGCTGCCTGTCTCAGCCCCTCCTGCCGGTCTGAATGAATGTTTCTTCTTTACTCCTTAATTATTGGACTTCCATACAGTTCGATTATCTGGCAGTTCTGGTTTTTTGTTTTTAAATTTGTTGTTGTCCTTCTTTTGGTTGTGCGAGGAGACAAAGTGTATCTTCCTACGCCTCCATCTTGGCCAGAACAGAAGTTTTATAGTTTTAACTCTTATATTTAGGTCTCTGGTACATTTTGAGTTGATGTTTGTGAGTGTTAGGAGGTAAAGGTCTGAGTTACTTTTTCGTGTCTTAATATTGAATTGTTCTAAACGCTATTTATTGAAAAGATGATTCTTTCCCCCATTTGTCTTGTACTGTTGTTGAAAAGCATTTGACCATAAACAGAAAGGCTTATTTCAGAACTCTAAGTCATGTGCCACTTATCTGGTGGTCTATCCTTATTCGGGCATCATACTGCCTTGGTTACTATAACCCTATAGCAAATTCTGTAATCAGATAGTGTGAATTCTCCAAATTCTTTTTTTCAATATTCTTTTGGTTATTCCAGAACTTTCCCTTTTCTTATATTTTAGAATTAGTTAGTATCAACAAAAAGCCTTCCAGGATATTGTCTGGGATTGCTCTGAACCTGTAGATCAATTTGGGGAAAGTTACCATCTTAACAATATCAAATCTTCGAATCCATGAACATTGTGTATCTGTCCATTTATTTAGTCTCATTTGATTTATTTCATCAGCATTTTATAGTTTTCAGACTATAGTTCCTGCACATATATTACTAGATTTATATATAAGTATTTAATTTTACAATTGTGCTATTGTTAAGATCCTTTAAAAAAATCAGCTTATTTTTCATCCTCCATCAGCATTTCAAGTTTTGCTCAAACCCTGTCAGTTGAATTCTCCCATATTATATTTGAATCTGGCCAAATGTTTGTGAAATAGTGTCTTAAAAATAGAATAAGTAGCCTCTAATATTTTTCACTTATAGTTACTAAGAGGTTAAGAAAGAAAGGAACAATTTTTATTTCTTTGACTCAGTGACTGGTCAGTAGTTGTTTCGTAAGGCTGTCATATCAGCCTTTGTACATTATTGATAATGTGAAACACAGACGTTTCTGTCAGGAAACAGTGAGCACATAACCTCCTGTTGGCTCTTCTGCAGGTGTTGCAGCTTCTCTGGAAGTCTCCGAGAGCCCTGGCAGCATCCAAGTGGCCCGAGGTCAGACAGCAGTCCTACCCTGTACTTTCACCACCAGTGCTGCCCTCATTAACCTCAATGTCATTTGGATGGTCATTCCTCTTGCCAATGCCAACCAACCTGAGCAGGTACTTCTCTTCCATCCTATGCTACCTCTAGAATATTAATCTTTTCAGAGGAGGCAGGTAGAAAGCACCCTGAGTATGCATTTGATTTCTAGAGAAAGGTGGCACTTTCAGTGTGCCTCTGCTGTTCTAAGTCCTGCTCCAGCATTAGTTGTCAAGTGTCAGACGAAGCAATCCTCTTTTTAAAAGACTTAAAAAAAAATTACAGATGTCAAAGAGATTCTTTGGAGAATTTTATGTAGGAACCTGGAGTTTCATCAAAAAACATCAGTGGCAGGAAATACCAAGACAGTATATACCAAAGCAAAATATATTTGGAAAGGAAGAGATTGGAACTAACATAGGTGGATGAGATGTGATAATATTCAGAAAGTAACATTAGATAATAGTACTTGAATTATTTGGCTAATTTCTTGAATATTTTAAAATAAACAATCCAGCCAGGCATACTGGAGTCTCAAATAAATTAGGGTACATGAAATTAGAAGCTATTACCTAATAAGGTGTATCAGTTATAGGTAAAAGACCCACAATATGTGATACCCACTGCAGAAAATAATGCCCAGAAAGTTAATGAATGGTGATTGTGACTGTACCTTCATTCCCTAAGTTATCTTCTTTCTGTCACGAAGCTTTTCTGCTTCAATAAGCTTATTACTACCTAAATATATTTGATAAGCTAAATCTTCTGAAGGGATTTGGGTTGTCAGGAGAGGGTGAGGACATAACCTCCTATTTGTTCTCCTGGTGGGTGAACAGATAGACATATTTAATAGAAACTTCTTGTATTTCTTTAAGCTATGGAACTTTTGTAATTGGACTGAGCCTTTGAGATCATTTTGTTCAGACTTATCATTTTAGGAGTCGATGATTGAGTCAAAGAACCAAAGAAAGACATGACCACAGTTGCCCAAACTGCTTACTGTTAGAGCTAGAATAGAACCAGGTCCTTCACTCTCAGCCCACGGGGCTTTTTGCAACACCATCCTGAGTCCTCTCCCATAAACCGTTAGCTGTAATAATGGAAGTTGACACACAAACAGCAACCATCAGCTGATACCTCTTCCTCCCTTTTATGACATTTATTTACATTTGGTCATTAACTGTGATCTGTTATTTTGTGATCTAGTAAGCCGTGAGAATGGCAGTGCTAATTTAAAGGAATTTTTAATTTGGAACTAATTTTTGAACTGGTAAAAATATTTACAGGCTGATAGTAGTAACAGCATAAGGCACTTTCTGTGTTCCGGTGAGTTAGGGAAGGAAGCAATGTTATTCCACTTTGGTATGTAAGAATTTAGAATCCCTAGACACTTAATGGACAGGTGTTACAGTGAGAACTTGGCGACGACTCTAAGTTAGAAATAAACTTCCTTAATGTTTGGCACAGGCTGTTGTCTACTAGATAGTGGTTATGTGTCTGGAAGGAGATACAGCGGCCAGTTTATTTACTTTGCTTTTTTTGCAGGTCATTCTGTATCAGGGTGGGCAGATGTTTGACGGTGCCACCCAGTTCCACGGCAGGGTAGGATTTACAGGCACCATGCCAGCCACCAATGTCTCTATCTTCATTAACAACACCCAGCTGTCAGATACAGGCACCTATCAGTGTTTGGTTAACAACCTTCCTGACAGAGGGGGCAGGAACATTGGGGTCACCGGTCTCACAGTTTTAGGTGAGTGACAGGAAATGTTCCAAGCACTTTGGCTTTACTTGTGAATCTTCTCCGAAGCATATTTCCTTCTGCCTGGCCTGTACTCTCCGTCTGCTTGTGTCCTTCTCGCGTCTTCTCTACTCAGCCCACCTCGACTGCGTCTGCGTGCTTCTTGGTCTCCCTGCCCTCACTCCACTTCAGGTAGCCCCCTAAAGGTGGTACAAAATACCATCAAAAGTGGCCTCTCACTTTCTCTAAGCTTCTGCAAGATAGGACTTATTGTTGAGAGCAAATTAAATCAAGAATTATTTATTATGAATATGAAGCAGAAGTTTCAGCACGTGTGAAAGTACGTTAACTACTACCTCATGTCTCTACGGTCATATAGTAGGTTCACCACAGCTCTTGGTGTGTACCGCTCGTTCTGGCATAATTTTAGTCATACTTCCTTTCACTCTCAAAGTATCCTTGTTTAAATGGTAAATTATGTAATCAGTTTGGTCTTAATTACCAAGACCAAATAGACTTAGGGCCTTTTCCAAAGTTATATAGACAATGAACAACAATAAAGTTTAGATTAAAATGTAGGTCTCTTAGATCAGTATTCTTTCCATTATACTGGCAAGTTAGACTACTTAATACTTAATTAAATCTTCTAAACACATTTTATTTCTCAATCCCATTGCCTCTGAAATAAAGCACTGCCTCCAAAGTGGACAGTTCTGGTAGAAGTGGCTAAGCTCCGTTCAGGAGACTTAGGAAGTACTTCTCAGTAGAAAAGGCTGATGCTTTTGATGGTCTCTCGTCCTACTGAATCTCACAATCTGCTTCCATGTTCCTTGGCAAACATTCTCCCTTTTCCCTTCCATTGCTGAGTCACTCGAGGCCATCAGTGTTGGGGGTTGTTGCCATTTTTCCCTGTTTGGGTGAGAGTATGCTATAGCCTCAGTGCCTTGTTCTCCCAGTTTCAAACAGAATAAGGAAACTAAGAATGAGGTTGGAGATTTCTGTCCTAGAGGAATCATTCATTCTAATATATTAAAACTGTAGACTTTAAAATACTCTGAGTGCTTAATACCATTGGAATTTAATATTACTCTGATGCTTATACCTGTAAGTTAGGTAACTAGCTTCCCACATTATCCAAGTTTATTCTTTAATTTTTTTAAAGGAAGGGAAAAGACCTTTAATTTATTTTATAGTTAATGCTACCTTCAAAGAATTATTTTGGTTTCCCCTAACAGCACCACAGCGGCAATGTCGAAGGCAGTAAATTGAGGAGATTGGGTTATCCCATCATAGCAGTTTAGGGTGCCCTGAGATTTTTTTACTCTTCCTACCTATAGGTTACTCTCATTGTTCTCTCTTTCTCCACCTACCTTCTTTCCTGGTCCCTCTATATACTTTATTTATTTTTCATTCATTCATTATTTATTCATTTTTGCAAGATTGAACATAATTATTGAAAAACTATTAGCATTACAAGTACATCATTACTTGGATTTAATCTCTACTGCTGTGGGCTCAGTTTATCCCCCCACCTCCCTCCCTCCCTCCCTTCCCTCCCTCGCTCCTTTCCTTGCTTCCTTCTCTGTGAATCGCCACCTTCTTCCTTTAGGGTTCTTTTTCTTTGGTGATTTTTGTTTCATGTTTTTTGTGTTCTTATCTGCCTTAATGATTAGAAAATGCAGTGTCTTACTATCAGAGTAGTAGATAGACCTGAACCCTACCCTAACACCCCCCACCATTAAGCAGGTTAGGTACAAAGTGGGTCCGCCTGGTTTTTGTTTGGAAAGCGAGAAAGAGCCTTGTTACGTGGTCCTAGCCAGAGAGTAGCCAGCAGGGTAAGTGGCTGCTCTTCCTTGAACTGTCTTCTCTACAAGTGACCTCTTTCAGTAATTAAAAATTAGTTGTGGTCACAGGCACATAACATAAAATATACTGTCTTAGCAATATTTAAATGTACAGTTCAGTAGTGTTAAGTACATTGCCATTGTTGAGCAATCAGTCTCCATAACTGTTTTCACTTTGCAAAACTAAAACTCTATACTCATTAAAGCAATATGTCACTCCCCAACCAGCCACTGGAAACCATCGTTGTACTTTCTGTTTCTGTGAATTTGATTACCGTGGGTAGCTCATGTGAGTGGAGTCATATATCATTTGCCTTTTTATGACTAGCTATTTTCACTCAGCAATAATGTCCTCAAGGATCATCCATGTTATAGCATGTGTCAGAATTTTCTTTTCAAGGCTGAATAATATTTCATTGTGATGATATACCACATTTCTCTTACCCATTCATGCATCTATAGACACCTGCATTGTTCCCACATTTTAGCTATTGTGAGTAATGCTACTGTGAACATGGGTGTATTCAGTAGTGTCTTTAAAGGCAGTATGTTGACACAACATATGTAGCGGAAGCAGCGTGAAACCAAGACCATAAGATACCTTGAAAATGTGAAAATAAGATACCTTTTACATATTTGCTCCCTGCTAACTTAGGTTGTAGCCCCTGCACCTGTGCTGAAACCCTGTGAATAGTACAAGACTGTCCACTGGCTCACGCAGGTAGTCTCCTAGTATGTATTCCACAGACAGTAAGGTGCTAGTGTTCTGAATGTTGGATGTTTCCTCTATTATTGTTGGCTCATAGTGAACACACACTTTATTGCTTACTCTTCCTATTATAGTTCCCCCTTCTACCCCCCACTGCCAAATCCAGGGATCCCAGGATATCGGCAGCGACGTCATCCTACTCTGTAGCTCAGAGGAAGGCATTCCTCGACCAACTTACCTTTGGGAGAAGTTAGACAATACCCTCAAACTACCTCCAACAGCCACTCAGGGTATGTATGGCATTGCTTTACTCATTTAAGTTAGTTATTGTGGAAAATTTTGATTGTAATATTCACAAAGTAATTAATAGATTTTGAAAAATAACATACCATTTATAACTACTGAAAAAGCTATCTGGATCATTTTGTGTTTTTAACTGTAAAGAAGATAAAACATTTTATTATATCTTTTCATTGCTGATTTTATGAAATGTATATTATCCAATGGTATCAATGTATGGAAATTCTGTTCCATTATGGTGAAGATTTTAAAATAGCTCAATGATAGCTTCCTTATATTGTTAACTGTAGCATGCGTCAGATACAACTGCTTATTTTAGTATGAGAAGCATCAGCCTGGTCACGAAAGGGTTAATCATCCTGTTTTCAGCCTCAAGTCTAAGTAGAGGAGGAAGATGGGAGAGAGAACAGGCAAAGGCCCCAGATCATCCAGGAGTTGGTCACACCAGACAGGTAAACATGGAGGAGGCATGAGTGTCGTTGATGGTTCTCTACATGTAAAACCAGCTCTTTAAATTTGATATTCAAGGAGAGACCCTTGAAAAATTGAGGAAAGTTTATGACGTAAAATGAGGAAAATTATAGGCATATGTAAATATATTAAAAGAATAAAATTTAGCAGTCTCGGGTGTTGCATCATCTGTAACGCAGAACATACTTACAGCATTTTGAGGGCAGATTTACGAATCCTAAAGAGCTGGCAGTTAATGGTCCAAGACAACCTTAGTTATGCCTGATAAATCTGAATCATGGAAAAGGAAGTCCTAAATTGTATGGTGAAATTAGACATGTTAGAGAACCAGGACCACCAACCTCTTTAAGAGCTTATAAGTTTTAAGGATCCCAACAGGAATATTAATGGACCTCCCATCATCTTTTAATTACCCTATCCCAGATTTCATTATTTAAAAAAAATCTTTTCAGCCCTGACCAGTGTGGCTCAGTTAATTGTAGTATTGTTCAGTAAACTGAAAAGTCACAGGTTCGGTTCCCAGTCAAGGGTACATGCCCGGATTGCAGGTTTGGTCCTTGGTCGGGGCACATATGAGAGGGATCCGATTGATGTTTCTCTCTCACATCGGTGTTTCTCTCCTTCACCCTTTTCTTCCCTTCCCTTCTCCCTAAAATGAACAAGCATGCCCTCCAGTGAGGATTTAAAAAAAACTTTAAAAACTTCTTTTCATCATAATATCTTTTGGATTACTCTGATAATGATTATTGCAATACTGTTGTTCCCTACTGATTTTTTTTATTAGGAAATGTTTTAGCTACACTGTGGGCTAAATAGTTTTATTTGCGTACTGAGTTGTCACTCATCATTATAAGTGGTATGTGTAAAACAGATCTTGTCTTCAAATCCAGAAATTATATTCAAATTCTAGATTTTTCACTGACAGTTTTCTGTGACAGCTCACCTCTTTGGGCCTGTGTTGCCCTTTTGTAAAATAAGGGGGTTAAACAATATGTCTAGGATGATTTTTTTCATCTTAAGATTATATGATTTATTATAACATTTCCTTGAAATATAGGATTGACTTTGGAATTAGAAATGAATATTTAAGTGTTTTTTTTTTTGCATGTAAAGAGTGAAATATCTGTAGAAAGAGCTTTCCATACCTCTGGTTCTGAATAGATGTATATCAATCAAATTTATTGATATCTTCTTTGAAACTGAAGTATTCTCTGATACTTTAGGGATAAAATAGAACTTGAATGGAAAGAAGAAAATGTGTGTCTTCTATAGCTCAGACTTTGGGTTGGTTATCAGAATTACTTTAGATAATTTCATCTGTCATTATAATGCACATTACATGAGTCTGAGTCCTAACTTAAATTTACCTCTTTTTATTTTATTTTATTGATTATGCTATTATAGTTGTCCTGAATTTTCCCCCTTTGCCCCCTTCAACCAGCACCCCCCACACACTCAGGCAATCCTGCCACCATTGTGCATGTCCATGGGTCATGTGTGTAAGTTCTGTGGCTACTCCATTTCATATACTTCACTTTACATCCCCATGGCTACTCTGTAACTATCTATTTGTATTTCTTAGTCCCCACACCTCTTTATCCATTCTCCTGCATCCCCTTCCCATCTGGCAACCATCTGGTAACTAACTTCTTTTCTCTTGCTGCTTTTAAGTTTCTATCTTTAACCTTTGGTATTTTAATTATGATGTGTCTTGGAGTGGGCCTCCTTGCATCCATCATGTTTGGGGCTCTCTGTACTTCCTGGACTTGCATGTCTCTTTCCTTCACCAAATTAGGGAAGTTTTCTTTTACTATTTTTTCAGATAGATTTCGAATTTCTTTCTTTTCTCCTTCTGACACCCCTATGATGCAAATATTGGACCTCTTGAAGTTGTCCCAGAGGCTGCTTATATTATCCTCACTTTTTTTGATTCTTTTTCATTCTTGTTCTTTGTGGTTGTTTTTTGCTTCCTTATGTTCCAAAGCATTGATTTGATTCTCAGCTTCATCCACTTTACTGTTGTTTCTCTGTAAATTGTTCTTTGTTTCCATTAGTGAAGTCTGTTTCTGACTGGATCTTTTTTATGCTGCTAAGGTCCTCAGTAATTCCCTTGAGCATCCTTATAACCAGTGTTTTGAACTCTGCATCTGATAGATTTCTTATCTCCATTTCATTTAGCTCTTTTTCTGGAGTTTTGATCTGTTCTTTCATTTGTGCCATGTTTCTTTGTCTCCTCATTTTTGCAGCCCTCCTGTGTTTGTTTCTGTGTATTAGGTAGAGTTGCTTTGACTCCACGTCTTGGTAGTGTGGCCTAATGTAGTAGGTGTCCTGTAGGGTCCAGTGGCACGGCCTCCCCTATCACCCAAGCCGGGTACTCAAGATGTGCCTTTTGTGGGGACTGAGTACACCCATCTCTTATAGTTGAGCCTTGGTTGCTATCAAGGCAGATCAATCAATGGGAGGGATTTACTCAGGCCAGTCAGTTGCAAGGACTGGCTGTGACCACTGACAACCAACCTCTGCTCTCCATGGAGGATCAGCTCTGCAAGGGCAGGGTGGTGGTGCTTCGATGTGGCCTATAGCTGCTCACTGGGTGCGTTGGCCCCAGGGATATCCTGTGTGGTACAGGCCAAGGTCAGCACCCCCTGCTTTTTGCCCCTGGGAATCTTGCCTGAGCTATAAAGCAAGCTGAAATGACTGCTACTTGTGCTGTGCTTGGAGATTCCCAGGTGAAGCCAAACTGTGATTCTAATCTGGCTGCTACTAGTGCTGGGCCTTGGACTCACTGTGTCAGCTGTTGCTTGTTTGAGAGGATTTAGGAAGTTGTGAAGCATGAGCTGAGGCCAGCCATTCATATGGAAAAGCAGCTTGGGTGGGCCTATAAGTCGGGAGGAGTCCCTGGGATTCTCCAAGGCATGTCAAACAGTGTTAACCAGGTTGATGGAGTCTCAGATATGGCACCAGCCCACTGGTTCTGTGGGGAGAGGTTTTAGCAAAGGGACAATGGCCTCTGCTCATGCTGTTGCCAGGCACTTCAGTTTCTCCCTGTACACCACTGGTGCCTTTCAAGCTGCTACCCCAGTGCTAGAGCTCATAGGGAGTGAGTCTGAGTAGGTGAGTCCATGTGTGGGTTCTTTAAGAGGAACTGCTTGGGGCTCCAGAAGTTTCTTCCACTGACTCAATCCCCACTGGTTTATGCAGCCAGAAGTTGTGGGAACTTATCTTCCTGGCACTGGAATACTGGGCTTGGAGGCCTGGTGTGTGCCTGGGACTCCTTGGTCCCAAGATACCCCTCCCAAATTTTTATCTACCACACATAGGTGTGGGACTAGTCCGTTCCATGTCTGCACCCCTCCTACCAGCCTGGATAGATGTGATTTCTTTAATTCTGTAGTTGTCAGACTTCCATTCAACTCAGTTTCTGATGGGGCTCTGAGTGATGGTGGTTCTGTAATTTTGATGTGGTTGGGCAAAGAGGTGAGCCATATCTGCCTACCCTGCCATTTTGACTGGAGGTCTAAATTTACCTCTTGATAGCTACATTAATAAAGTAGATCTCAAAATGGCATTTAATCACAAAATCTCTTAGAATTTTTTTCAGATTTACTTTACTAATATGTTTATATTTGCTTACTATAAACTCTGGATGTGTTCTCTGAGAAAAGAGTGTTTGACATCAGTGAGGAGCACCCCCGACATCTGACTAATGACATTATATTTGGGTGTTAGCACTGTCCTCATGTATAGGGGCTTGCTTGAAGGCATTTCTTCTGGCCAAATCTGAGACAGTTTGAATGTTAAAATAAATATATAATTCATTGAATAAAATGAGAGGCCTTGAATCTCTGCTGATATACATAAATAAATTGGGGAGAAGGGAAAACATTTTCTTAGAGTAGAATGCCTGTAAATTATACATAGAAGGAATAATGGAATTAAGAAAGTCATCACTGATGTCAAAATAGGGGACAGAAGTTTTATAAGGCATAAGATATCTACATAGTTCCAAAATATGTCTCCACAAATTACTTTTAATTGCCAAGAAAAAATAGTACAGTTGACCCTTGTGCAACAAATGATTTGAATTGCACAGGCCCACATATATGCAGGTTTTTTTCAATAAAT
This sequence comes from Mormoops blainvillei, assembly GCA_004026545.1. Classification (NCBI taxonomy): domain Eukaryota; kingdom Metazoa; phylum Chordata; class Mammalia; order Chiroptera; family Mormoopidae; genus Mormoops; species Mormoops blainvillei. The sequence goes on from PVJD01009912.1 coordinate 31,087, forward strand.
ATTGTAAATGTATTTTCTCTAGCTTACCTTATTGTAGGAATACTGTAGTAACATTCAAAATATGTGTTGACTGTTTAGGTTATCCATAAGGCTTCTAGTTAACAATAGGCTATTAGTAGTTAAGTGTTCAGGGAGTCAAAAATTATATGCAGATTTCCTCTGTTTGGGGAGGGGGGAGCGCGTCAACTCACCTAACCCCGGTGTAACAACTGTGACTTCAGAGTAGAGAGACCAGGTGGATACCACTTTAACCAGACAGTCAAAACATCATTGATATGGTGACAAACTGTTAACCGTGTGCTTCTGAATATTGAGTTGACCAAAAACGCTGTGTGGTTTTTTCCATAAAATAAGAGACATTTTTCATTTTCACCAATAACTTTATTGATTTGGATATTTTCAGTATATCCATAATTTTCTGTGTGATATAACGTTGATTCTTCCCAGTTAATGTCTCAATTTGATCACTGTCAACTTCAGCTGGTCTACCAACCATGGAGAATCGTCCAGTGAGAAATCTCCAGCATGAAACTTCACAACCACTTTTGACATGTTCAGTCAGTCAGAGCACTTTCTCCATACTCTGCACGAATTTTCTTTATTTGGCATTTCAGTTGCGTTTTAACCTTTCTTGAAATAATAAAGCATAATATGCCAGCAGTGTTGTGTATTTTCTGCCATATTCAATATTAAAATAACTACACAAAAATTCACCATTTTTTAATTTTTTTTAAATGCATACTGATAGGACAGCTGTCACAATATGATCTAACAAAATTGTTTTGAATGAAATTAAAAACAACTGAGCGTTACTAGAGCCATCTTATGAAAAAAAAATCCCCAAACATACTCTTTGGCCAACCCAACAGATGCAGAAGAGGTAACACATTCGAGACCACATAGCTAGTAGGTGGTAGGGCATATTGCAGCCCAGACTGTCTGAGTCTAGAACACATCCAGAAGTGGTGTTGGAACTAAGGAGAGAGGATGGAAGTGGAAATGTACAAACGTTTATTTCTCTCTAATTCTGAAGGCCATTTGAGTCCCGGTGCCCAGCTTCTGTGGGATATACTGTTGCTGTAAACTAAAACAGAATTGGGGGGAGGGGTGCGGTGGTGTTACTGGTGCTTTCAAATTATGGTTCCACATTGTTGAACCATAATTCTTTATTCTTTAAAAGAAAAAAGATCAAAAGGTCATTTATTTTCTAACTCCATTTTAACAAATTACTTCCGTGGCAGAGCAGGCCCAGCGAAGTGACAGACTGAGGAGTTAGCCCGCTTCTTTTCTGAAAGGGCCGTGTGCTCGTGGCGAGAGCCGGTCCGGTGCTTGCGGAAGAGGTGCTCCCGGCTCCGCTCCGCCTTCACTGCACAGACAGCCCCGAATAGCTCCAGACAGTTAATGTGATGTCATGATTTTAGTTTTTAAAATTCATGAACAACAACAAAAATCTCTGAAAAAAAAATTAAAAAGCTGTTGATACCTCTTCAGTGTTTATTTTTATAGTCTTTTGATGATGATTTCTTCGGTTTTCTCATTTTTCCCCCCAAGTCCTAACTTGATTGTTATTTTTCTGACAGACCAGGTCCAAGGAACAGTCACCATCCGGAACATCAGCGCGCTGTCTTCAGGTTTGTACCAGTGCGTGGCTTCCAACGCCATTGGAAGCAGCACCTGCCTTTTGGACCTCCAGGTTACCTCCCGTAAGTATATAAAATTCTGATGTCCACTCTGGGTCTGAAACCAAGATCTTTGCTAAACTGGGGAAGGAAGAGTGCTGCCTAATTATTTTTAGGTGGTTTGAAGATTAAGTAGAAATTTGTTTGGTTTCAGTCATTACTGAAAATATTTTATGAGTGTATTATTAGTATGTTTCAGCCTTAGCAATAGGACGACATCTTTGTGACAAAATGTCGTTCTCCTCAGAATCATTAGAATCAATTCTGATTATATGATGCTATAGACATTATAAAATTTGTAATGATTCATGGCCATGGCCAAGACAAGACCTTTCTGTATTTTTTCCAAATCCCTTATATTGGCTTAATTATTGGGTGCCCTGATCATAATAAGCAGTGTGGAATTTTTCTCTTCAATGGAGAATTCTGGGTTATTTGAATTCTAATTGCAAAAGGGAGTACTCTATCTGGGATAAGGTGATAAGTTATCCCACTGATTGCTGGGTTCATTTGGGACAGATCAGGCAGGTTAGACTGGTACCATCTTTTCCCTGTTCTGCTGTCAGCGTGGCTCTTCTGAAGCTGTGAGTCATGTAACTGTTCATTCCCTAAATACACATGAGCCTGCTGTGTGTCAGTCCTGGCCACTGGGGATACAGAAAGTTAAGGGAGGTTTAACTTTCTATAGATACAATACTTTAGGCAATTTTGAATGTTTTAGAAGATTCTTTAGTAAACTTAAGTTTATAAAGTCACATAGGTATATACTATTGCTCTCTTTCTCTCTTTTTTTTTTATTTTTTGTTCTTTAAATATATTTTGCAGCTCAGCCCAGGAACATTGGACTAATAGCTGGAGCCATTGGCACTGGTGCAGTTATTATCATTTTTTGCATTGCACTAATTTTAGGGGCATTCTTTTACTGGAGAAGCAAAAATAAAGAGGAGGAGGAAGAAGAAATTCCTAATGAAATAAGGTTTGTGTGTCAGATCATTTGTCTTGCTTAGTCAGTCTCTGTGCTTCTGTTCAGTCAGGCAGCTGAAATTTCTTCGCTTACCTTACGACTGTGATGGCCAAGATGGTTAAAAGGGCTAAATCATATTTTCTTGTATGTGATGACACTTTTCCCTATGGCTCCCATCAGCTTTGTTTCCCGGATCATGGAAGGGGAGGACTAGGAGGACCCAAGCGAATAATGTCCCCTTTTCCTCCCCTGTACCCAGGGTCAGTGGGGTTAGATGGCAACCTCAGAAGAGAAGTTACCACATGTGTTTCACATTGACACATATTATAAATGAGAACATAAAGCAAGAAGGACTACCGTAGTGCATACCAATACCTACACAAAGACAGGCCGAAGCATTATGGCTGGGTGTGAAACACAGTTCAGTTAAGAATATGAACATCTTAAGAAAACAATGTCAAAATGACCTTTAAAGAAAAGTGACTCCTGGCATATTGTGGAGGTAAAGGGGGTTCAGGCTCAGTCTCAGATAGTATCATGTCACCTCCTTATTGAAAAAGCTTTGATGGCTTAAGTCTACTTAGCATTACGTACACAGCCCTTCAGGGTCTGACCCCTACCTGCTCCCCTGGTCTTACCTCCTATCACTTCCCTCATCACTTTGTGTTCTAGCCTGTTTTGTATCCTCTCATGCCTCAAGGCCTTTGCTCAAGCTTCTGCCCTCTCCCTGGGATATACTCCTTCCTTTTTCATCCATCTCTTCAGTCAATTCCTTGATTTGATGCAAGCCTAGTCCAGACACTGCCTTCTCATACAAGTTGACTTCAGCCCTTTGCCCAGCCTTGCAGAGTTGCAAATACTCTTGCATTGATTTTTCACCCCCCTTTGACCATAGGATTCTTGGCTATCGGAACTGTGTCTTTCTTCCATGAAAAACCTAGTGGAGCAGTACTCAATAAATGTTAAATGAATTAGTATCTTAAATTAATTACTTCTCTTAGCCTCTTCTAATTCTTATGGGTTTGAACTGTATGCAGGGACCGATTTCATCCCAGCAGAAGATTACTGAGGAGAACCTCTTTTCAACAGACCACAGTCATTTCTCAAGCCCCAAAGTGCAGCAGGATTAGGCCAGCTCGAACCATTTCTTGAAGTTCTTCACACCTATAGTTTGGTTTCCTAGCTAACAGCAACTAGCTCAGCGGAATTCTACATGGACTGTTTTCCTATTTAGAGCAAATATACACACAGATTTTTTTTTAGTTCTGTTGGAAGACATAAGCCTTTGAGAGATTTGAAATTACCTTTTCTAGTCTTGGAGACTGAGGAGCTAAGGGAAATTTTTGGAGCAGTGTCCCAAAGGGAATAAATGTTAGAGCCAGGGCCACCGGGCTGCTGTGACCTTCCCTGAGGATTTGTATCTCACAGACATGTTAGCCATAGCATAGAAGAAAGAGTTGGTAGGGTAAACCTGAAGTAAATCCTAACGATGACTTTATTTTGTTCCTTTTCAGAGAGGATGATCTTCCACCTAAATGTTCTTCTGCCAAAGCATTTCACACCGAGATATCCTCCTCGGATAACAACACATTGACCTCCTCCAATACCTACAACAGTCGGTACTGGAGCAACAATCCAAAAGTTCATAGAAACACAGAGTCATTCAGCCACTTCAGTGACTTGTGCCAGTCTTTCTCCCTGCACTCAGGCAATGCCAACATACCATCCATCTATGCTAATGGGAGCCATCTGGTCCCAGCTCCACATAAGACTCTGGTAGTGACAGCCAACAGAGGGCCGTCACCACAGGTCATGTCCAGGAGCAATGGCTCAGTCAGCAGGAAGCCTCGGCCTCAGCACACGCATGCCTGCACTGTCAGCCGAGCAACGCTGGAGCGAATTGGCGCCGTCCCTGTCATGGTGCCAGCCCAGAGTCGCGCCGGATCTCTCGTATAGGACGAGAGGGGTAGAGTGTTCAGAAAAGAACCAGTCAAATGCCCCATGCAAGGGGTTGTGGGTGGTGGATGAGTGCTGGGAAAGAAACTCTTCCCTTATCATGATACTAAAAAGCACAAGAAGGCAAATGCTGTTACTTGGCCACAAAGATTTGTGAAATGAACCAGAATGCTCTGTCACAAAGACTTGTTTCCCCACGACAGATGTCCCAGGTTTCTACTCAGTAAGCTGGATCTCAAAGATGTGCCAAAGCCAAGGAAGAACATAAAATCTACACTGCATCCAGTCGGGTTTGTTCTTTAGTTCATGCCTAACGTAATATTTTTTCAAGAGACTACAGTGCCACGTGGAGTTTAAATAATGAAATTATTTTAAAAGATAGGCATGTTTCAAAAAAAAAAAAACAATGGACATCCTGGGATCTCTCCTGCCTGTCTCCATTCCCTCTTTATGTAGAGGGCGAATGGCATGAATGGCTCATATTTGTCCCAACAGAGCTGGCTCTTGTATCACAGAATCAAAACATTTTACACAAGCAAAATTCAGTAAGAAATGAGAGGAAATGAAAGAATCTTCTTTGAGAAACCCATTTATTTTTTTGAACCACAAATTTCATATTTGGAATATTGCTCTGTTGACAGATTCTTGCCTGTCTGTGTTTTTCTAGGGCCTGATATAGGTCCATGATGATTACTGTTCATTATTTCCTGGGAAAGTTTTTTTTTTAATTACTGGTTTTTTTAGAAAAATATATGAGGGGCATTGGACTAGAGAAAGAAGAGACTGTTGTTAACACCACGTTCAGGAACTGTTCCTTGGGCCCGCGGAGGTCCATCATGAAAGAGGCAGGTGTGGGGGCAGCGTGGGAGAGGGAGGCAGTCAGGTCCAAGGGCCTGGAGTTTTCCTCTTGGAGCAGGCTTCCAAGTCTCCCTGCTATCACACTGGGTTACTCTTAATGAGGGCAGCACCTGATGCCTTTTGTACTGAGGTAGATAGCTTTCTCCTTGTTTGACAAGTAGGGGTTAGGTTAGTATGTTGTTGCAGGGCAGGAGATGTTTTGTTTTGTTTTTTTTAATAATTATTTTTGCAAAAGATGGTACTGAGACAAAAAGGATGTGTCTTCAGGTATGCCCCTGGGAGGGTCTGCCCTGTATTTGTCAGAGCTCAGGGTTGCAATTGTGTCCAAATGCATTTTACACCCCTATAAAGAGACTCCTTTTGTGATTAATTACCTGGCTTGGCTGGCCTTGGAATTCCGCGGGGAATTTACAAACTCCCTACTCTTATTTTGTGCTCTGTAGAGCTGGCCATACTTGGATTGGTGACTATCTTGCCTTAATCACACTTTAAGCAGCACATAAATGCTTTCTTCCCAGACTTAAAAAAAAAAAAGGTATTTATGATACTGACCCCACGATTCCAAACGAGCATCTTTTCTTTTCCCAGTGTTGTCACTCGCTCCCTCTTCCCACTATGTCCTTTGCCCTCTTTTCCTGAAGCGCCGCCCTCCCAGGGAGTGGCCTCCTGATTTTCAGACTTAGTTGAATAAATGGAAACCAGCAGCTGCTGCGCACACTATTTTCCCAGAGGGCTAAGCTCCAAAACCTAACCATCCCGACGTTGATGAACAGCTGAATTTACTTTAGCATTACTTATTTTTTTCATTTGATGGTTCTTGACTTTGTAAAAATTTAAATAAGTGAATGTCTATACTTTTTAAAGAAGAAGAGTGTGAAAATACCATGACACAGAGATGATATTGTCAGATATTGTTTAGAAAGCATTTGTCTTGCATTTCTTTATTCTTTCTAATTATCTAAAATTTAATAAAAATTTATTCATATAAAAACAAGTTGTCATTAATTACATAATACTAACAGATGATTTTGTGTTACCCTTAATCTTATAAGTATTTTCCAATCTGTTAAATAGTATTCATAATCATTTTAAGGAACATGTAACATGAGGCCTGTCCAGAAGGTACCCAGCCATGTAATAAGAAAAATAAAGACATTTACTGAAGATACAAGATACAAAGAAACATTGTACATAAGATAAAGATGCCTCAGTCCCCTTCAAAGTAGGCACCTTGGGACCTCATGCAGTTCTCCCAACAGCCATCAGCTGCCCCATTGTATTTTCCAGAATCTCATCCATGGTCTGAAATCTCTTCCCTTTCAAAGGTGATTTTAGTTTTGGGAAAAGCCAGAAGTTGCAGGTCACCAAATCTGAGCTGTAGTGGGGTTGGGTCACCTGAGTGATTTGATGTTTCACCAAAAAACTGCATGAGACGTGATGGATGAGCAGGCACATTGTCTTGAAGAAGCTACCAGCCACCAGTTGCTCATGGTTATGGCCTTCTCAATTATCTGAATAGTTTCCATGGAGAAAGGTTCAATCGTAATGCAAAATTTGATGCACATTCGTTGCTCTACTCACAATTTTGAATGTGATGGCCACACAGTATACATGTTCCCTCAACTGCATCTACCACACCCACTGACTAGTAGTACAGTGAAGTCGTCATTGTTTACACATGTGCATTCCAGTCCACTCTCCTTGGCTGCCAGGTTACATCAATGTCACACAAACCGTTCTCATTATTAACAATGGCTGGACTTTTTCCAGAAAGACCAAAAATTACTTAACTTTAGTTGTTAGAAACTTAAGTTGGATCCAGTTCTCACATGTGTGATTATAGTTGTAATGACCTTTCCCACACATTAAGCTATTTTTTAAAAAAGATTTTATTTATTTATAGATAGAGGGGATGGAAGGGAGAAAGAGAGGGAGAGAAACATTGATGTGACAGAGAAACATTGATCGCCCCTAACCGGGGACCTGGCCCGCAACCCAGGCATGTGTCCTGACTGGGAATCTAACCTGCCACCGTTGGGTTTGCAGGCTGGCACGCAACCCACTGAGCCACACCAATGAGGGCACATTGAGCTATTTTTATATTTCATATTTCCTGCTTTTTTTAGCCCTGAATCTCTATCTCCTAGAACAGTGCCTAAAGAGAGTGTTAAGTAACGAATGACTGATGATTTCTGAAGTTGCTAAGTTTTAGTTTGGAAAGTTAGGATCATGATTGTAACTCTTGACATACAGAGAGGTAGGCAAAAGTAGGTTTACAGTTTGGAAAGAGACATGCAGGTTATGATTATAATAATACAAGAATGAACTCTGTTCTGTATACTCGCAACTGTAAGCCTACCTTTGCCCACCCCTGTATATTGGGTTATTCCTTTAACTTTTGAGATAACTATATATTTACATGCAGTTCTAAGAAATAATAGATTTCCATATGCCTTTCACCTAATTTCTCCCAATGGCAACATTTTGCATAATTATTACACAATATCATAAATCAACAATCCCTCAACCTTATTCAAATTTCAACTCATACGTGCACTCATTTGTGTGCATGCACACAGTTATGTGCAGTTTTATCACATTTAGGCCCATGTCACCATCACCACGGTCAAAATACAGGATTCCTTGTGCTTCTCTTACATAGTTACAGCCCCTCCCTCTTCCCAAATCGCTAATATGCTCTTTACAATTTTGTCCTTTCAAGAATGTTATATAAAGGATATAACATTCTTTGTCATGCAGTCTATAACCTTTGGAGATAAGCCTTTTTTCACTCAGCATGATTTTCTTAAGATCCATCAAGTTCCACGTATCGATAGTTCATGCCTTTTTATTGCTGAGTAGTATCACATGATACAGACATACCACAGTTTGTTTAACCATTGACCCATTGATTGATATGAAGGATATTTGAGTTGTTTACAGTTTTTTGGCTTTTACAAATAAAGCTGCTGTGAGTATCTTTTTTACTACGAACATTTTTGCACAGGTTTTTGTGTGAACGTAAGTTTACATTTCTCTGAGGTAAATGCCTAAGAGTGCAGTTGCTCCAGCAGCATATGCTGGAAAGTCTATCCTTACTCCAGTGAATTACTTTTACACCTTTGAAAAAAACCACTCAGATATATTTGTGTGTCTCTGAGTTTCCTAGATGACCCACTGATCTTTGTGTCTATCCCTCTGTTACAGTGGGGAGAGAGACCCAAGTCAGGAGGCCTCTCTACCCTGCCTTGGGCCTTGTCTCGCCCGCAAGAGAATAATTCAAGCAAGAGGCAAACATGTATAGCGGAAACGAGATAGCAAGTTTATTTATGAAATAACATATAAGCACAGAGCTGCAAGCAGGCACCTGGCAAGCCTAAATGCCCAGCATATAAAGTTGTTAGGAAGTTTGTTAGTAAATTAGTGAGTTTGTTCTATACACTTGAGCCGAGGCTACAAGTGGATTACTCAGCTAATCTATGTACCGACTATTGGGGTTCAAGGGTTATATACCTCAGCTGGCTTCTAGGTTCCCCATTCGTTCCCCCATTGGGAATAACGTACAGCTACAAAGGCTTTCTTTCTCAGTTAGTAAAGTTTGCCTTAGTGAAATTGCTGCCGAGGTCCCCTTTCTCAGCATAGACCCCCTCTTCCTCCTGTGCAGTTCCCAGCTGGTGATGTTCAGAACACGCTATAATTTTGGTAAGATTGTTACAGAGGTCCCTTTTCTCAGCTCAGTCTCAAGGGCTCTCCTCTCCTTCTGCGCTATTTTGCTTGCAGTGCTCGGGACACCTGGCTATCTTATTGAACTGGGCTCGGGACTGCTGAGTTAATTGGTGAGATGTGTCTTCCTTGTGCTTCTAGCCACCCGTATTAAGTTCCTTGTTAGATTGTAATGGCAAGGGCCCTGCCTTTATTTCCCCTCTGGCTGCTCATTCCTAGCTGCTACCTAACACCTCCAATGACAATATGCTGGCCTCTGTAGCTATTAAGAAGCTTTAACATCTGGTAGAGTAGTTTCTCCCACTTCATTCTTCCTCTTTAAAATTGTTTTAGCTATGCTAGTCCCTGTGCCTTTGCATATAAATTTTCGAAGAAGATGGTCTATGCCTACAAAACACCTTGATATTTTAATAGGAATTGGATTACACCTATAGACTAATTTGGGAAGAACAGCCATCTTTGCTATTTTGAGTCTTCCAATCCATGAACATGGTATTTCTCCATTTATTTATTTATTTATTTTATTTGCCTTCTTTGATTTATTTCATCAGCATTTAGTAAATTTCAGAATGCAGATTCTGAAAATTTGTCCCTAGATATTAATCTTTTAAGCAATTATAAATGTTACTGTGTTTTAAATTTTTGTTTCTATGTATTAGTTTTCAGTAAATAGAAATGTTAAAGAAGGAAATGTAGCCCAGTGCTGGCCTGTGAACCAAAAGGTTACCAGTTTGACTCCCAGTTAGGGCACATGCCTGGGTTGTGGGCCAGGTCCCCAGTAGGGCGTGTATAAGAGGCAACCACATATTGATGTTTCTCTCCCCCTCTTTCTCCCTCCCTTCCTCTCTCTCTAACAATAAATAAAGTCTTTTAAAACGATAACATTAAAATAAAGGAAATGTAATGGCATTATGTATGTTGATTTTATATTCTGTAACCTTGCTGAACTCACTTAACGATTTGCTGTTTTTCTTTTTTTGTAGATTCCTTGAGATTTTCTACATATGTAATCATATCATCTGCAAATAGGGATAGTTTTATTTCTTCCTCTTCAGTCTATGTACCTTTTTTTTGTGTGCATTATTATAATAGTTAGAACTTATAAAAGCAGTGGATGATATCCTCCTGTTCCCAATCTTACGGGGAAATCTTGCATATTTTTTACCACTAAATGTGATGTTAGTTGTAGGTTTTTGTAGATTATCTTATCAGTTGAGGAAGCTACACTCCATTACTGGTGTGCTGACAGTGTGTATCATTTATCGGTGTTGAGTTTTGTCAAATGTTTTTTCCTGCATCATTTGATACAATAATATATGTTTTTTGTCCTATTGATATACTGGATTAATTGACTAACTTTCTGATGTTGAACCAGCCTTGCATAGGTGGAATAAATTTTAGTAGATTGGGTTTGTAATTTTTTTGAACATTGTTGAACTTGATTTGTTAATGTTTTGATGATGATCTGTGTGTAAGTGCATGGAATTCTCTAGTACAATCATCTGTGCCTAGAGATTTCTTTTTCAGTTTTTAAATTACTGATTAAATTTTTTAGTGGTCGTAGGATTATTCAGGTTACCTATTTCACCTTGATTGACTTTTGATAACCTGTAAGTTTTGAGGAATTGGCATCATGTTAATGCATGCAGGATCTGGGCTTTTGCCCCATTTCACTCCAGATGATGATGATCAGTGTCTCTTTTCTTATTTTTGACAGTTGTTGGAAACTGTCAATTTTACTGATTTTTTCAAATCAACCACTTTTTGTTTTACTAATATTTTTCTATATTTTAGTTTTCAGTTTTATTGATTTTTGCTCTTTATTATTTCCTCCCTTCTGCTTGCTATGGGTGTATTCTCCTCTTCCTAATTTCTCAGTGGGAGCAAAAATTGTTGATTTGAAATTCTTCCTCTTTTCTAATGTAAGCCTTTAGGACTATAATTTCCCCCTCAGTTCTGCCTAGCTTCATATATATTTTGACATGTTGTATTTTTATCTTTGTTTGACTCTGTGTGTTTCAAATTTTCCTGTGAGAATTCCTTTTTGGAATTATTTAGAAACGTGTTAATTTACAAGTTTGTGCAGATTTTCTTGTCTTCCTATTAATGATTTTTAGGTTGAAGTCAGAAAAATAATCTGTTATTTTAATTCTTTTAAATCTGTTGAAGTTTGTTTCATGGCCCAGGACATACTCTGTGTTGGTGCATGTTCCATGGGCTCTTGTTGGATGGAATGTTCTGAATGTATTAGTGAGATTCAGTTGATTGATTGCATTGATCCATTTTATTTTCTTACTGATTTTCTATCTAGTAATTCATTTGCTGAAACTGGGGTGCTAAAATCCACAACTTTATCAGCTTTATCATTTTTTGCTTTGTAGATTTTGAGGCTTTTCGGGGGGGTGCACATCTATTTAGAATCACTGTGTCTTCCTGGTGCATCGGTCCTTTTTATCATTATGTCATGTTGCTTTTTGTCTCTAGTAATTTTCTTTGCTCTAAAGTCTGCTTTATCTGGATATCTTGTGCATTTTTAAAATTAAAATTAATGTTTTCATAGTATGCCTTTTTTCATCTTCTTTCAACATCCCTGTGTTATTAAGAAGTGAGTTTCTTATAGACAGCATTTTGTTGGATTATAATTTTGTGTCCATTCTGAAAATATCTGTCTTTTGATTGGTATATTTAGACCATTTGCATTTAATGTAACTATTGATATATTTAGGACTTAAATCTGTTTTTTATAAATTTTTTGTCTTTTGTTCCTCCCCTCTATTCCTTATTATCTATTTTTCTTTTCTTGACTTCTTGCTATCTACTTGAACAGTTTTTAGTATTCCTTCTTGATGTATTTATAGTGTCTTTGAGTGGGTCACTTTATATAGTTGGGGGTTCTTAGTGTTTATTTTAGATATTACAGATATTACAGTAGGCATACATAACACATCACAGTCTACTTGTATCAACATTTTACCACTTTGAGTGAAGTGTGAAAATTTACTCCTGTATATATCCCTTTTGTTCCCCACCTTTAAATATCTTTTTCTTGATCATAAGATGATGTATAATTTTTGTTTCAATCATCAAATATGATTTATAAGACTTACGAGAAATCCATATTTCTGTGCTTTTTTTGTTATACTTTCTTCCTGACTAGTGGTCCCAGATTCCTTCTTTCAGCATTTTTCCTTTCTTTGAAGAACTCCCTTTAGCCAATTTGTAAGGGTAGGTCTGCTAGCAACCAATTCTGTTTATTTTCTCCTGTCTGATAATGTCTTTATTTCCCCTTCAGTCCTCACCGGATATAGTATTCGTGGTTGACAGTTCTTTTCTTTCAACACTTGAAGAATTTGGGAAGTGTTTAGTCGTTATATCTTAAAATACTCTTTCATCCTTACTCTCTGTCTCATATCCTTCTGGGACTCTGATGATGGATCCGTTGTCATTGTGTCACAGATTCCTGACGCTCTGTTCATTTTTTCAGTCTATGTTATCTCTGTTGTTCAGGGTAAATCCTATTGATCTGTCCTCAGGTTTACTGATTTCTGTCCTCAGTCATTTCCTCCTTCTACTACTGAGCCCACCTAGCAAGTTTTTTTATTTCAGTTGCTGTTATTTTTTAGTTTGATAACTTTCATTTGATTCTTTTGAAAACAAATTTTAATTACTAATTTAAATTACAACTTATATTGTGGTATAATTTACATATCAGAAAGTTAGTTTATGTAAAGTATACAATTTGATAGTTTTTAGTAAGTTTACGGGATTGCACAAATACCACCATAATATAATTTTAGAACATTTTAATTGCCCCCAAATGAAACCTATACTCACTGATAGTCACTCCTTCTACCATACGGCTGTCAGCGCCAGACAACCCCTAATCTGCTTCCACCCTCTAGAGATTTGCCTACTCTGGACATTTCATACATAAATGTGCGCGTGTGTTTTGTGACAGGCTTATTTTACTTAGGATAATGTTTTCTAGGTTCATCAATTCTGTATTAAATAAAATTTTTACCCCTGGCTTGACTCAGTCATTTCCTTTTACAAATGGTCCACTATTTTTCCCTTCTCGGGTTCTGCTACCCCTCCAACTTTGCTCCAGGCCTGTTCATTTTCCCTTGAACTGACTTTTTTCTTTTTCTCTGCACCTTTAACCTGTCTGCACCCAAATCTCCTTTTACCACAACTTCAGTCCAAATACTCGGTCCTTATATCCTCTTGTTTCAGTACTGTGAGAAGTGACTGCCGCTTCTCTGCTGTAGCATTTACTGCCAGTGAGGGTACGGTTGCAGTCTGGATTATATCCCTGTGTTTGTGTACATGATTGATCTTCCCTGCTGGACTGTAAACTGAGTTATTCCACAGTCATTTTTGATCCCTCGCTGTGTTCTGAACCCTGTTCTAGGTGTTGGAGATAAAAACGGAAAAGAAGTCACAACGGCTCTCCCTAAGGAGCCCATATCACAGGAGGAGTGCAGACCCATAAAGAAATAATTGCAATTAGTATCATAAGTATACGAGAGGTTGTTTTTACAAGTTCAGGCAGGAGGGACCATCTCTTCTATGTTTTCACTGTGGTCATAACATTTAGCACATTGCTTCACTCAGAGAAAGTGCTTGAAGGATGTGCTAAACTGAAGAAACAAAATGCATGATTGGTCTCTGAATCGCGGGTGGTAAAAGTAGCAGTCAAATATCAGAAAGCAACAGTGCCTCAGAGTTGTTCACCCAAGGGGCAACTGATTCCCTGGGGGCATTTGATGTTATATTAGAGATGCAGTATTCTTTGGGAAAGCTGTAGAAATAACATACTAAATGCAGTGATTTGAAAAGACCCCATGTTAAGTAGTAGCAATGAAGTATTTTACATAAAAATAATAGTAGCTATTGTTTTGTGCTTACCACATGACTCGTGACAAACGCTTTTAAAAATGCATTTACACATTAATTCATTTAGCTTCATCACAACCCTATGTGAAAGTATCGCCACTTATATTTAAAAAGTCCAGACACTCAGGCTAAGAGTAGTTAAGCAATCTGGCTGGACTAGTAAGAAATCTGACTTTCTCTCAATAGGTACTGCTGTTTGAGTAAACTAGTGTCTGAAAAGAAAGATCTGGGGTCTATGTTGTTTTGACTTCTAATAGCCCTCTTTTTGACAAGTCATCTAACTTTTGGATAAACCATCTAACTTGTGTCCAGTACTTAAATTGACAGAAATATATTGTGTTAAAGAAAAAAAAAATGCACAAACCCAAAATGTCATCACTCATGCTAAAATCCCACCATACCAAACCTAGACTTAATACTTGATCCAATTTCAGTCTCAGTCTCTCCTAGAAATGTACCGTATTTTGCTGTGTGTAAATGCACAGTTTTTTGCCAAAATTTTTGAGGGAAAAATAAGGATTTAATTCCGTATCTATATAAATGTTTTAAATTGTTTTATTTATGCTTATGCATTAAAAGTGTAACACTAGAACACAACAACGCTATCCATATGCAAAATAATACCCTGGAATACGATAATCAGTTTTATATATGAATAAAAAATTGAATTAAAAAATTAAAATGAAAGACTTTTTCCTGAAAGTTTGGGCCAGAAATGTGGGTGCTCATTATACACGGGAGTGTATTATACTTGGCGAAGTACGGTGATGTTAATCAAACAGTGTATGATTTCCTGGTCCTGCACCAGTCAGGTGACCTGTCACATTGGCCTTCTACACCCTTCACCGAGGCAATCGGCATGACAAAAACCCTTCCTGCTCTCTTCCTCCGAAGAAGAGGTGTCCTGGCTCTAAAATAATCCACTCTTAACTTCTTAATCCTACTCTCTTTGGGCCTATACCAGTAGCACTCATTGTTTCAACCTTGGAACATTCTTTCAGGGCTTCTTGAATTTATATCCTCAGGCTATAGTCCTCAGGATAGCCCAAATAAAACTCTTTCATGAATTTAGACATTCAATTTTCTTTTCATTGGCAGAAGATAATGCAATCTAGAGAAAAGGTGACTTGTAAATTCTATATGTATATAGTTATTTATAGCTTTACCTCATAACTCCTTTGTAAATATGTATAATTTCTCCATTTCAGGTAAAGGCAGGGCAGAAAATTCTGGCTTACTCATTAGACATTAATGATAGAGACAAAATTATTAGACAAAGCAATAAGTGTCAGTGCCTACTGTGTATTTAACCCTGTAGATTCAGTTGATATTTGATTAAGTTTGACAGATTGGCTATCTAGATAATTTAGCTTAAAGTAATTTACCATAAAGCCGCATTTATATACTATCCATCATTTTCTCCTCAAGTTAGTCAGATTTACAGCAGTTTTGCATTTTTGGCTTGGACAAAATTATTTGTTCATGTCCATGGACAAGCTGCAGTTGTTCATTATATTAGATAAGCTATAAAATTCTCTAAGGCTCGAATTCATCTGCAAAATGGAGATATTAGTGGTTACTTCTGAGAGTGTGAGGACTAAGTAACGTCCAGTCAGAGTAAATACTCAGTACCAGCCATTAGCAGTAGTAATAGTTCAGAAGCTTTAAATGTCTAGGCAAGAGATAGCGCAGTCATTCACACTCACTCAGTATTCAATGCTTCCTGTCAGAAGTGCTGTTTGAGTGCTGCTGCATGCAAAACGACACTCTGAGACTCTGTTTAAGAGAAAGGAAAAGACTCTAATTATTGCCTGTCTACTGAAATAGCCCCTTGTTTCCTATTTTTTTCACATTTCATTCCAAAAAAAGCATATCTATGGCCCGATTACCATCAATTTTAAAATCACTGAGGAGAATTGATAGGGTGGGAAAACATCAACAGTTATAGGGCACCTACTGTATACCAGGCAGCATGCTACTTTGTTGTATCCCATTTAATCCTTTCAACACACTTCAAAGTTTAGTGCTGGGCTCATTTTATAGATGAGAAAACTGAGGCTTACAAAGGTCAAGCGGTTTACTCAAGGTCACAAAGCTAGTAAGTTGTAGAGCCAGGGATATTGCTCATTTATAGAGTGATAAGTGCCCCTCTAGACTGCCCCTCTGTTAAGATAGTTAATGAATATTAAAAATCTTGGCACAGCTTCAAATTTGCCATGGCAAAGAGCTCTAAGTTCCCTCCAATCATTCTTTGCTTAAGCATTTTTTAATGATTGAAAAATATTTTCTGCCTCTGACTTTTTAGGTCATTAAAACAATTTTCTCCACACAGGTAGACTTCCTGAGTCCTCCTTTTTGATTTCTACACATTTAGGGGGTCTTACTGCCTTTTAATTTTTTTTTCTCATCAGTTTCCTAGGGCATTTGCAATGTACATAAAATACCAGTTCCCTCACCATCGTTAGCTCTGTAGTCAGAGCTGTTTTGAGAGAAGGGTGAATTTGAGGACATTTTCTTAGGCAAGCAGTTTTGAGGGAGCCCAAGACATCCCTGGAGGCACATGGTGGATTTGGAGGGAACTGATAACTGGAAGGACACATGTGTTACCCTGGGACCCAAGTGTCAGACCCCAGCTCTGTCACTTTCTTCCTGATTTTCAGCAAGTTGTTTAGCCTCTCTGAGCTTCATTTTCTTCATCCATAAAATGAGGGTCATAATTCTTAACATTGTAGTTGTTAAGGATTCAATTAGACAATATATGTAAAATGACATAGTTCTTGATAAAGTGATTTACTTTAGGAGTAACTTATTTGAATTTTATAAGGAGGAGGGGAAAATTCCAATGGAGAGACTACCGAAGAAATGCTGATTTGACCCTGGTTGGTGTAGCTCAGTGGATTGAGCATCAGCCTGTGACCCAAAGGGTCGCCAGTTTGATTCCCCAGTCAGGGCACATGCCTCGGTTGCGGGCCAGGTCCCCGGTAGGGGGTGCCTGAGAGGCAACCACACATTGATGTTTCTCTTCCTCTCTTTCTCCTTCCCTTCCCCTCTGTCTAAAAATAAAAAATAAATAAAATCAAAAAAAAAAAAAAAAAAGGAATGCTGATTTGTATGCTCCCGAGCCATGTATATTGGAAACAAATTTTATAAAAAGTTAAACCCTATACCACCAGTAAACTATACGTGTTTGTGGGGCTAGTTGGCCCATGGGCCAGTACTTATAACCTCTTGTTCTAGAACAGATTTGTTTCTAGCAGCTCCGTGGGTCGATCCAGCTGGATAGGATCTCCTGTCCAGCAACCATGTGCCAGGTGCCCTTCTAAGCACTTTATACCTACTAGCTCATTTTCATCCTCACAACGACTCTGTGAGGTAGGTACTGAGAGAGGGTATGTGGGAGAATAGCTGCAATTGATAAAAGCTTATAGGAGCTGTCGAGAAGTAAGCCCCCCTCTTCACTCCACCCCACACACATGATTTGCCGCTTAATACTGGCAAAGGAAGGCTGGATTCAACATGGTGACTAACGTCACCCAACGGTAACTCCTAGCCTCAAAGTATTCTCATTGTAATACATTAGTATGTGAAACAACACACCATAGAACCACCATAATCAGAAAAGGAAAGCCCACATAAGGACGCAAAATAGCCGAGGGAGCTCCTCTCCTCCCCTTTACCGGCAAGACCCCGAAAAAATCCTGCACTTCACTCAACACCGTCCCCCTGGAACATCGATCAAATGAACCTCAAGAAAGGAAGCAAAATCAGCTAAAAATGGGGGCTGCTCTCACTGCCTCACTGATAAACTCACTTTCGTTTTAAACTCTAAGCTGGCTCAAATTTGAATTTTCCTGCGCGGAGCCGAGAACCCACAGTGGGGCGCGGACCCATGGAACACCTGCTTCAGTACGATTGCTCTCCTGTTTACAGACGAGGAAGTGAGGCACAGGTGAGTAAGCCAAGGTTCCAGAGCAGTAGCAGAGCTGGGACCAGGATTCGGAGGTAGGCAGCCTGGCTCTTACCTGCCATATTGTGTTTTCTGATATATGTGCTTCCAGAAGAAGAAGATAATATGCATTTGTGATCGTTTTTAAATTAAGAGAAAGATTTGGATGATTTAGACCACTATACACCTCCGCCCCGCCCCATTCCCTTCTCTTTACAACAATCTAGGTGTAACCTTTGGAGGGGAGGGGAGAAAGGCTGGTTCTCGCATCTGACTTCCTGTGCTAGGTTCTTCCGAAGTAAGCGGAGCTGAAAGCCGCCATTGTGTGAACTCCATCCTACCCCGCGCTCTGCTAGGAGTCAGGAGCAAGCCTTGAGTCCCTATATAACTCTAGAGGCTATAGAGGAAAAGTCTTCATTAACAATGCGTTGATTTGTGACTGCACTGTTATAAAAAGAACAGCTCTAACAGAGGCTTCTACAGCCTTTTCTTTTAAGTGTAGTGTTTTTGGTTACTTGCAAAGCACCAAACAGGAATGGACTTTCAGATGGGTACAAGGAATCTTCAGATGTGTTGCTGCTAGCACTTTCTTTTTTTAATTGACTATAAGGGTGAAAAGAATGTGAAATTTCAGGGAGGGTTATCAGGAAAGAGAATTTCTTCTCGGTGGATGAAACACAGCCTAAAGGGGGGGAACATCTTTCACTTAGCTCTGACTTTAATTATTCCATATGATGAAAAAAACCCTGTCTTGTCTGAAAAGGAAAGTGAAAACTTGTCATTTTAGTCTTGCACTAAAAACTTATAAATATGTTTAAGAGGGGAAAACAGAGCCAGGTAGAAAATTTTGGATGAAAGGAGGGCTTAGTCACTCCAGTCCAGGAAAAGGAAATGATTTATTGAGAACCTACCATGTGCCAGACGCAGCCGATACATTACTTTATTTATTCTCACCTTACATCCTTGAGGTGAGTATTATTTTCCCTGAGGTGTTGGCAAGAGCCAGTCATCCCTAGTTCCCCTCTACTTCCATGTCCCCCTCCTCCACCCTCAGACACTAGTGGTGGCTTCAGAGAGGGGAACTGCTTAGAGGGAGCAATCTATTGGACAGTGAGCAAAGGAAGGGAAAGTGGAGGGATATTCCTGTAACTCCGTTAGCATAGCTAATATCTGTTTTCATTTTACCTATTCAGTTAGGAGGACTTCAGGGGTTATGGGAGAGCTAGACCTCCCAGCTCCCCAGTCCCCACTTTGCCACCACCAGCACCTCACACTAAGTCCAGACTGTGGACTTGGCATTTTAATACTGCTTTTCCTTTAGCCTGTGTTTTTCGCCTTATTTACCTGGACCGTCAGGATAGTCTCTTCGGCTGTACTTTCTGCCTTCAACCTCATCACGTCCAGCCCCTTCTCCACGCTGCTGCTGATTAGAAATGTGATATTACACTTCTGTTCATTGTACTCCTTAAATATCACTCATTGCCTAGAGAAAGAGGTTGAGTAAAAATAAAAGAAGGTAGGTCTCAGAAAGGGCCAACTAGTCAGTTTCTCTGGAGGCCAGCCGGGCATCTATAGGTTTGAGAGCTGCGTGGGCAATGACAATGTGTGTCCTTGGTAAGAGTCGGTGGCCAAGAGTGTCCAGGCTCCTGGGTGTGGCATGCAAGTCCCTCCATCATCTAGCCTGTGCTTGGCTCTCCGGCCTCACTTCTCACCCTGTGCTCCCCTTACCTCGTGCTCCAGTTACACCATTATACTTGATGTCCTCAATTCACTCCTCTGTGTTCCTGTACCCCACTGCTCCACCCTTCTATCTGGAGAGTTCTTTTCTTCCTTGACATCATGGGGTGAGCTCCTCTTTAACATTAGCTCAGGAGTCACTCCCAGTAGAAACAAGGGCCCTGTCTCCTTTGGGTTCCCACTGTCCGTCTTATGTTCACCTGTAACACCAGCGCATTAGTTTGTTTAAATGGCTGCTTTCCTACGAGAGATTTGGAGCTCTTTCACATTTTGAGTCCTGAGTGCATAATGCTTTTGGTTAATAAGTGTTTATTGAATAAAATGAATCCACTTTACAATTAATCCAAGGTCACACAGGACTCAAGGACTATCTAAATCCCATGCTCTTCTGTTCTCCCCACAAGAAACTCTGATGTAGAAATACTAGGTAAATTGTGGACACACTAAAGCACCCTTTCTCTTACTGATGGCCCCAGAGAACCACCCCAATGCATACATGCTGAAAAATTATCCTATTCGGGATATAGAGATAGTCGGTACCTTACTTTTCATCACTTAATGTTACATTAATATATTCTGATTAAATGTTATTTTAAGAAATATTTATGTAGTTAAATAATATTCCATTATATTTTTATTATTTTTAATCAAGTTCTTTTTTGTTTTCAGACTGTGACTCACAACCCCTTTAGTGGATTGCAATCAATGCTTAAAAAAATAAAAGCAGATGCATTGTATGTAGTAAAGATATGTAATGTCTCATAAAGATATGTATTATGAAGATTTGTTTCAGGTTTTATATATGTCTGTATATATACATGCCAATGTGTGTTTGGCATGTGAACACATATAATAGTCAAAAAAGTTCATAAACTACTGTCTTAAGCACACTTCAAAGGAGGACATTTAGCTTATTTATATTTTTTACTATTTACAGTATATAAATGACACGGTAATGGATTTCCCTGTGGATAATTTCTTAAGTTTGTTTTTCTAGAAAAGACAAATATGGCAAATATTGGGTCAAAGAGTCTGAACTGTTTAGTCTCCTGATATCTTCTACCAAATTATTATCTAGAAAGGTTGTAGCAAGTTACACCCCTGGCAACAACATATCATAAACTCAGATGACTTTTTCGGAATTGGACCCTGAGTGATGCACATTTCTAGGCATGAGATGAAGGAAGAAAGCACATTCCAGGCAGAGAAAGCAGAACAATGGGAGGAACTGGGACAGGGAGCTGAAAGTGCCTATTGATTTGGAGGAATAGAAGGTAGTGTTGTGTGTAGGTGGTTGTTGAAAACTAGTAGGCATATAATAACAGAGCTGGATCCAGAAGTCAAGGGCTTTATGTACCTTGCCAAGTTTTTGATCTTTGTTTTTTGGGAACTGGGGCACCAAAAGGTTTGAAAGCAGAAAGTGAAGTGATAAGATGAGATCTATATCGTAGAAAGACAAAATGGAGGAGAAACTAAGCTTGAGAAACCAGTTAGGAGGCTATTGAAATAATTCAGGTAAGAACTGCTGAGAAACTGAACTAGAGTCATTGAGGTGGGGATAGAAAAGAAGATGCCGTTCAGATGCCTCTCACATAGAATAACATGACTTGAAGGTTTACAGTTAGATGACTTATGGTCAGTAACAGAAATGGGACCTGGTCAGTTTGGGGAAAGTGGGTGGTAATAAAGCACAATCCTGGAGGGCTCTTAGCCTCTGGCCCTGTTGCAGTGATTTCAACCTCTCTGTGGCCTGGGTTTGGCTGTGTTTCTGGAAAAATTCAATGATAGGATGTGACGGACACAATCTGAGCATAGGGCCACTGCGAAGCATACTTGATTTTTCACCATGCTGTATTCTTTTCAAAAACTCAGGAAGCCAGTTCTGAAGGACAAAACTTAGAAATCAATATGGCTGGTAGAGGGAAGTTTGACCTTGGATTTGATGTTCTGACTTGGAGAAGGATCATGGGTAACTTTAATATTTGAGTACAGCATTTATGAATGCTGGGAAAATGACAAGAGCTCAGGGAGAAGGCGGGATTGCCTGCTGTTAAATGTCTCATTTTCTCATTCTGTTCCTCTTCTTCTTCTTCTTCTTCTTTTTTTAAAAGATTTTGTTTATTTTATTTTTAGACAGCGGGGAAAAGAGCAGAGAGAGGGAGAGAAACGTCAATGTGTGGTTCCTCTCACACACCCCCTACTGGGGACCTGGCCTGCAACCCAGGCATGTGCCCTGACTGGGCAATCAAACCAGCAACCCTTTGGTTTGCAGGTTGATACTCAATCCACTGAACTGAACTACACCAGCTGGGGCTGTACTTCTGTTTATTAAATAGACTACAGTAAAAAATGGAAGATACCTCCATGCATTGAGTGACTGAGGCGTGCCTAGAAAGTTGAATTATGCAATGGCACAATGTATAAGTGTACATTGCACTCCTGTTCCTTCTCTGTTTTCTTCAAGATTTCATTCATCATTATTTTCAACAAATATTTATTAAGCACTACTGTGCCAGGGACTCCTCTAGGTGTGGAGATGTAGCAGCAAACAAGAGGAAGTTTCTTCTCTCAAAGAAACTTAATTCTGAAAATTATGCCATGAATCAGTATTCAGAAAGCCATCCCAACAGTATCAAATCATAGATATGTGTGGCACTCTCAATTAACCAGAAAGTTCCATCCTTTATCACTCTAGATTCTAGATATTGGAGAGCATGACTTCATGGCTATCCAGACCACTTAAGCTGATTACCCTCTTTTTATCAAAATCTACCTACGATGAAACCTACGTAAAGTATGCTAATATGTATGTACGACTCTTGTTCCTGTAACAGTAGCAGAGTGTGTTTTGGACTTGGATTCAGGAGATGCGGTACTTGGCTGACTTGCCCTGTAACCTTGGCCCATGGACTTAACCTTTGCAGCCTAGTTCTACTTCTGTGAAATGAGTACCATGACACCTGCCCTATTCATCGTACAAGGTAGTTACAAGTTTCAAATGAGATTATCATTGTAAAAGTTACTTTGAAAAGTATAACGGTTATTATTATCTCCCAGTGTCTTATATAGGCCTGAAAGGGCTTGTCCAGACCTAAGGACAGTCACGTTCATTATGACTTTTGACTCTGCAAAGAGGGCAGGGAGAGGGTAATGCACTGGGATAATGTGCCAACTAGGGGTAGCATGGCATAGAGAAGATCCCAACTCTGAGTTGGAATCATAAGGACTTGGGAATATCAAAGCATGAAAGAACAAGGACTGTCTTAAAAAATCTATTTTAACATTCTGCCACTCCTCAGCACTTAGCATGTTGGTGTCATAAAGACATTCCCTGATTGATAAAAATACTCTGGTAAAAACGAGTCTGCAATATAACATGAAATGGTGCAATAGTTTGTTTGTTTGTTTTTATTGTTATGTCCAGGTTAAAATGTAGGCAGTGTCTTGCATTATGTGATACGCTTTACACCGATTCTCTTTTAGGTCCTTTTAGGTCTCAGGCATTGATTGTTCAGTAGCTCTAGGGTGACACTTGCTGCAAATTGCAGGAAATACATCTCTTAAAAATTCAACATTCGGATTTCCTCAGGCAAATGCTGTGTGACGGATGAGTAATTACACTGATCCCACAAAGTTCTCGTAGAGACCAGTTTCACTGTGCCACGAAACACCACATTGTTGTTTAATTGATGCACAGCTGGAAATTGAAAGCGGTGTTTGTTAACATCCGTAAGTGCTGCACTGGACACTGTGCTGCCCCCGTGTGGTGTAAGAGACTACGGGGCGCAATGGAGTGCCCTGACCTTGGAATTAATCGGGACCTGAAGCCGAGTTACCGCCCTGCCACTTACCGCCTCTGTAAGCTTTCTGTGGGTCATAAAACTTACCTTGCCTATACAACTGGGTTGTTATGTGGGTCAAATAGCATGCATATGATACTCTTGTAAACCGCGTATATGTATATGGTGGTTGTACTAAGACATCCTCAGGGACCTTACCTTCCAGCTGAATGCACTATCAGCAATAAATGGTAATGACACAAGACCCATACACATCGGCAGAAGTAATAATAACAATAGCTGACACTCTGTGGTGGTTTTATACCGTGATAGCTCAGCTAAGCTGGGAATACATCTCCCAGGATTCCTTCCTTGTGTGGCTCTGGGTTAGCGTGGGTCACAGGAGAAACTCATACGAGATTTGGAAGATGGAGCCACCCAGCAGACAGCGCGGGGAAAGTTGGAGGAGTGCATGGGGATACGCCGGCTGGGTGCCGTAGCTCTTCGTCTGCTTTGAGTTTATGGGAGTCAAGCAGCTACAGGGCCTGCGGTTCCTTCTGCTCCCACCGGAATCTCCCTCAGCGCCTCCAAGTTCAGATAGGCTCCTGTGCAGCTCAGCAGAGGGCCCCCACATCTTTTTCGGGTCACCAGCAGTGTGTGGGTTAAGTGCTGTGAAAGCCGGTGCTGGGTTCCATGGTCCCTTGCTTTCCTCTGCTTTGGTTCAGAGTTTCTCTGCCCACTGCCCGTCCTTCTCGCCCAGCTCCTCGGGCCACCTGCAGATACAGGGGCTACAGTCTTCCTCAGCAGTAGCCAGTCCGCAGCTGGCCTTGTGGTTCCTGATTAGTGATTTTTCTCTGACCCTCTAGCTTTTCCTCGTGCAGCCCTTTACTTACCCAGCTGTTCCCACAATAGTGTAAGGTCTGATCCCTCGAATAGAACCCTTATCCCCTGTCAATCATAGTGCTCTGCTTCCCTGATCAAACCCTCCATGGTACATGCTTATAGAGACTCTCCTAAACATTTCACATATATTTAATTATCTAACGTACAAAAATGCCTGGTGAAGGGTTCCTATTTTTATCTGCATTTTGAAAAAGAAGAAATCGAGGCATAGAAAGGTTAAATAACTTGATGAACATCACAGAGCTATGAAGGGGCAGAGCTGGAATTTGAATCCCAGCTTCGGTTTGGCTCCAGAGTCTACGCTCTTGCTCTCTGTACTATAACGTTTCTTCTGGTCATTTGTTTTATTGCACGTCCTTGTTGTCATTGGTAGTTAAGTGTCAGGACTGAGCCATGGGGGCTGAAGTTGCCTCTCTAGAGCAACGGCAGTTGCAGGGAAGAGCGGAGCCTGAGGGTACGTGTCCTGAGCGTCAGAGCAAATGTGAGCTCCACACTGGGGCGCCGATCCACAAGGAGAGGAAATAGTCAACGCTAAACTCGAGGTCCAAGGGCTGAATGGAGGAACAGGGTTGGTTGGGTTCTCAGAGGAATCTCACACAGGTTAGTGTGACAGAGATCTAACTGCAGGCATGGAGAAGCTGGTTAGAAGGACCTGTGGATCAGGAGTAGGAATCCAGTGGGAATTCATTTTTCTCACACAATGATTATGGTATAAGCAGAAGAAGAGGAACTGGTGGCCAAATTATGACTAGATGAGAAGCTGTTAATATCAACCTTCCTAATGGCCCTTGCCTCAGCACTGAGCCTGGGGCCTGGGGGAGCTTAAGCCCACAGGTGATTGTTAGTGGGTACGTGCGATTTGTGCCATACTTTTCTTTGGGGACCACCTTCCCTCATTCTTTGTGGTTTGAGTGGGGCTGATCAGCCCCCTCACCACACCCCCAGGTCCAGAGAATAGCATGTGAGCAGGCTAGGGCGGTCAGAGCCTTGTCTGCCAGATCTGTCGAAGACAATGTACGTTGGAGTTGGCTCTATTCTCCTGGCCTCAGTGATCGGTTTACGGATAGCTCTATGATATCGGCAGGACCAATTGGTGCTGTCAGAATGATGGTTTTCCTCTGTGACTGTGAACTCTAAGCACAATATTAGTTGGAACTACTGGTGGGCCACCTTGTTCGGCCAAAGGAAAGTAACTGTCTTTTTGGAGAGGATGAACCCAAATATGCAAAGAAAAGTGAAACTGAGAGAGAACCCAATGACACTACTTGAAAGCCTGGGTCCCGTCATACCTCATGGTCTAGCTCTAGGCCTCTGCTCTCGAATATGGTAGCCACCAGCATAGGTGGTTAGTCCAAATGAAATGTCCGGGAAATGTAAAATACAAACCAGATTTTGAAGAATTAGTGTGTAAAAGAAAAAGTAAAATGTCTTCATAATTTTAACATTCTGCTTACGTGTTAAAATGAGAATAATTACAGCTATTTTGGATTGATAAAATATATTAATATTAATTTCACCTGGAACTTTTAACTTTTTAAATGAGCCTGTTAATTTTAAATTAAATGTCTCACATTAAATTTCTATTGGTCAGTACTTCTTTAGACGTTTTAGTTCTGGCAGCCAGTTAGTTCTAATTTGAACTGAGTTTTTGTTCCTCGCAAAAGAGAGGACAGGCCTGTGTTTATTAGATCCCAGCTTGGGCTGTCAGGGAGACACAGGAGTGCCAAGCAGAGCCCTGCATAGAGCATTCGAGGGACGCCACAGAACAGGAAGCTCTCTGTGTCTGTGGCTTCTGTGACCTCCCAAGTTACATCTCTCCTCCTCACCTCTCTTCTCAGTGCTAGACTCAAATTTACAAACGTTAGATATTTCTATTTGGCCATTCCCCACCAGAAAGTCAACGTGTTTGTAGCCAAATTGCAACGTTCTTCTGGTCAACTGCAGTCAACTATTTGAAGTCATCCTTGATCTTACCACCTCTTGATTTTCAACAAAACAGACACTCGAGCCAGGACAAACTATTAGGGTCCTCTGGTTGGGTGTAAACAGAATTCATAGATATGAAAACGAATTAGAAAGCCTGTCGAATCTTTTTCCATGCTCTCTGCCTGTCATAGCTCTTCCAACGTGACAGAAGGAGACAATTACTGCATTCTGGTCCTACCCTTCTGCCCGAGAAAGCCACGGGCCACCTCTTGGCTGCCGTATTACAACTGCTTGGATTAAATTATCTTCTTGATTGCACTGCCCCCGTGTGGTAACCACAAATGTTGGTTCGTAGGGCACCCGATAAAAAAGAAGTCAAGGAGAGCAGTTGTATTACTTTGGTTTTCATTTGCTTATTTGTTTTCAGACAAGAAGAGGCATATAGCACTTGGCTAATTTACTTATCAAATTAATACTAGAGAGCAAGCCTTGTTCAAAATAATTCCAAAGCATACTTTCATAGTAAGAGAGAAAGAAAGGAAAGGGAATAATTAGACATAAGAGACAAGGAAAGACCTCAAGAAAGAGGCAGAGAAAGGATACCAAAGGACGTTTTTAAAAATAGAGAGACAAGGAAAGATAGAGTGAGAAATACAGAGACTTACAAGAAGAGATTTTTAAATGAGAAAAGCAATCACTATAGATTGAGGGTTCTGCAGAGTCCAACGCTGTCTTCCCAGGAAGGATTTCTAGCAGTTCAAGACAAGGACTGGAGCCCTTTTTGGGTGGCCGCTAAATTGGGCCTTCTGAG
>PVJD01009913.1:0-58232 GCA_004026545.1 Mormoops blainvillei
TGTGGATAGCTGCTCTATTGTGGGTATAGTGTAGAATAAATGTTTCAATATGATATTTTGACTTAATGCTGGTCTAGTAAAGTCATTTTCCCTCTGCCCACCCCCACCCCACCATACACACCTCTGAAAATCTCATTCCAGTGCCCATTTATATCACACTGCCTGCTAAGCATTCATATTTTCAAATGGATAAAGTTTGGTCTAAACTCAAATACTTATTTAGGTAAAGAATAAGGGTCAACTACAGAATCAGAAAGGAAGCTTACCCAATTTCCACTTGCACACACACACACACGCACGCACAAAGCGGCTAGAACCAGAGCTAAAATATATCATGCAGTAAAAATAAACATATAAAACCCCAGAGTTTTGCAGTTAATGGAATGTGAAAATGTGGGTGTGCTCCTAATACTGGCTGCTTGGAAGAAGCCTTAGCCACTTGTTTTGTCAGTAAACCCCACATATACTTAGTAAACATAGTCATTATTCCTTCATAGAATTCATCAAATAAATATTCTCTGAGTCAGTTTTAACCCAGTGGCTTGCTAAGGCGCTCCGATAGGCTCTAGCTGCCTTCTCCGTGAAGGCTTTGCCCAGAATTCTCATTGCTATTCATTATCAACATCCGTTAATATTATACAACGAGAGAAAAATTCAGCCAGATTTGAAAGATGGAATTTTTATAAAACAATTAATAGGGTATACAATATGAGGTTTATACCCAGCATCTCTTCAGAGGTCCTTTGTTAAATGCCTGTATAAAAACTGGTAGTGTATTATCTTTTGAGAATGGAAAAAGAAAATCAAGTTGCTAAATTTTTATGGTCTTTGTTCTACATGATAAATTTTAATCCCTGTTTTGTCTGAGTTAATATTGCTTATGTTTTGACTAGTGATTGGTTTTTGAATAGGATGACACAAGATACCAGCCTTTAATCTTGCTAGTGGGAATGACTGACTTCTGTTTCCATATGTCCTATCTTCCCCACCAAAGTCCCGATTCCCACAATTTTTTATTAGTATACCTGAGGTTCCACCTTCTGTTAATCATTGTCCTGCCCCTAATTTGAGAAAAATGTGTATAGTAAAAATTCTGAAAATAGAGAACACATCAGGGCAAAGTCATGTTACCAAAATCACTCTTTCTTTTACAAAATTATTTCGAATAGTAGTTCTCAAAAACTCCAGGACCTAAAGAACTCCCTTTGAGTGCTTATTGAAGCCATGTCTAATTCGTCTTCAGTGTACTTGGCAGTTATTAAATTTGGCAGTTTGGTGAGAGAAATATAATTGTTAGTGCTAACATTTATGTGCATGGATGACCTGGGAGATGATCAAAGAAAGAAAGAGGGAATGGAAGACTAAGTTCAAAGTCAGTGACTGTGGTTTTGAGAGTATCATGTGAGGGATGCTGGCTGGAGGAATGCTAACTAGAGCAAGTCTCTTGGCAGCTAGAACTTAGTGCTTATGATAAGGAAAACTTTGGGACTGGCGATAGAGTTTGGGAGTTTTCCGCAGAGAGTAACACATGCCCCTGAAAATGATACTTAAAGGAGAAAAGACAACTTTATGAGGAGAAGCAAAATTCTTGAGTAACATATATTGATAGGGCAGAAGGTGGGGTGGTAAAGTCAGAAAGTGGCTAGAGCCCTAGCAATGTATATTGTTACGGAAATGAGGAGATAAGCCTCTAGGAGGAAGATGGATAGGAAGGGAAGGGGATGTGCTAGAGGCAAGCACTAAACGTTAATACGAGATACACCTTCTCTTTCTAATACATACAACCTTCTTTGAAAGAGAGAATGTCCTTTTTTGCCTTTCCAGGAACGTGAATTATTGCAATACCATGCAACACACAACCACAAAATCTCAGTGATATAAAACAGTAAGCATTCATTGCCCATGTATCTGCATATGAGAAGGGGAAGAGAGATGGTGGCTAATGTAGGCCGGGCTCAGGTAAGGGTGGCTCTGCTCCATGGGTCTCTTATCCTCTTCTTCAAAGCAGTGGACTACATGGGGCATCTTTTTATGGCAATGCAGAAACCCAACAGCACAAGCCCAGGCACACAAGAGCATTTCAAGAGCCTCTGTCATATCATATCTGCCAACATATGATTGGCCAAAGCAAATCACATAACTAAACCCAACATTAAAAGATGGTGGAGACTATAGTCTACCCCAAATCAAGCCACACAGCCAAAATCAATATCAGTGGAGCAGAGAAGTATATTAATCCCATAGACGTGAGAAAGTGAGGCTAATAATTCTGAAGACTTGTCTATTTACAAACAAAGATGGTTACTTTTTAAACTAGCAATTTAAGTATACTTTAACAGGAGATACAATATGGAGTAATAAAACCTAGTGATAATTCAAAATCAGCCTTTGGCCTGGGAACACGTCTTGCTTCAAGTTAGCACATGCTTTGTGCCAAGCACTGGGCAAAACACCACAGGGAAAATCAAAGATGAAAATCATGCCATGAAGTCTTCCATCAAGTATCCTTCAATTCGAAGAGGAAGCAGACATATCAAAAAGTTATTGTATTGAAAAGTCAAGTGTAACAAGAATTATGTGCAGGGACAAAGTAGTATGAGCACAGAAAGGAGGCCAAGAAGAAGTCTTCTAAGTGATTGCTTGGGGAACAAGTGCAGCAAGTATAATATACTGGCTAATTTAAGAAGAAGGGGATTTACACTAGAGATTTATGCATTCATTGGAGGGCTAAAAAGACAGATGTTTCAAAGCACTGCCTCAGAATTGGACTGCCTAGGGAGCTGCTACTCCTGCCCCAGTGTGATGTGGCCTGTCGAATTGTGAATTTGCCAGAAGAGATGCCAGCAGCAGAACCAGCTGCCTCCACTGTGATCTGCGTGGCAAAAGTGAATTCCTATCATTATGCCTCTTCTCCTACTGAAGTCAATTCTGAAAGTTATGGCTTACAGAAGTACATCTAATTGGCTAACTCTCAAGAAGAGAGACACCTTAGCTGCAAGGGAGTCTTGGAAACCTATAGGGAGAGTATTTATTTAGGAGGACGTCGGATTGATGTTCAATCAATTCCTGATGTCTTCTACAGGAATCTTAAGGAAGACTTCATAAACAGGGTGCCATTTTTAAAAAGTACTACCTTATGGCAAGAATGGCATAGGATCCTGTTTATTTAAAAAGTACATTATAAACTGTAAAGCAGGAAAGATAAAGAAGACTTGCTTTATGAACATGCGATGGAGTTCTCTTGAATGGGGTCACTGGAGACCTTTTTGTCAGTAATGAGAATCTAGAACTAGCTTTAACTTCCTCCCTCCACCAAATCTGTATCTTCATAGAAGACTTATTTTCCAATAACACTTTTTAAACCTTTAGTATATTATCGTACATACTATATATGTATATATATAATCTCCTTTAGTCTTCTCTGCGAAGTAGATTCCATTATTACCCAACATCTTGTGTTAGTTGGTTAATTAATTAGATAGTTAGTTAGTTAGTTAGGGGCAGAGCCATCTGATCCAGAACTTCTTAAGTCCGGGCACTATGGTTCTTGATAAAGGGATGGGAGGAAAAAGGTCGAAAGGTAAAGTGTAGGTAATGGTGATCTGACAAAAGGCAGGGCTGGGGGGGTGGGGGGCTGCAAAGAGAGGCCTGGAGAAAAGCCTTCAGCCTGAGGCTCTGAGGAAAGCTGGAGCAAACGCTGCCAGGGAAAGGGGAAACATTTGGCTGATGCAATTGACAACACGACAGATTGTAACATGTTGTATAAACATTACTTTCACAAGCAAAGATTGTTGGGTGGGGCCAAAGCTCCCATTCAAGTGGTTGTGAAGAATTTATTGGTATCATCTAGATTTAGTTCTGCTCTTGGCTCTGCCAATAACTAGCTATGAGAGTTTTTGGGACAGGTTATTGCATTGTGCCAGACCTCATCTATAAAATGGGTTTAATCATGGAATTATGAGAAGACAAATTTGAGATAATCAGTAAACACCAGGGTGCTCAGTACATAGTAAAACACTCAATATATGTTATCTACAGCCATTGTTTATGGGCACCTGGCTTCTTGTCTTAAGCGCAGATGTTTTTCTCAGTTTTTGCTGGTCTGCTGGCAGTTTGAGCATCTTTGCTGTTGGCATACTCAGATAATAAAGAAGGAAGAAGGAAGGCTGGGTATCCAGAAGGTGGGAAGACACTGTATTTGCGGGACTGTAGAATTCCTTCAAGTTCTCGTAACTTTGTGAATCTGATCTATTACTTAGGAGAGATATTTGAATGACTAGAGTTCCAGGCCCCCAGCCCATGCTTATGCACGCTCTGCAGGAGACATCAAGTCCTGGGAAATCAACAAAATGCAAACAAGGACAAAATAAACGGAAACAGTTATCCATGGACCAGTAATTATCCTCACAATATGCACTGAGGGCATTACATTAGCTTTGGCTCATTGTGGCCAGAGCTCTGTGAGCAAGGGCATACTTGATCATAAAGAATTGGATGGGTTACACTTTCGCTTTCTTTTAAAATTACCTTTCCACTTCCCACGCAAATTTTCCTGAGCATTTACAGTGTTTATAGGCTTCTCATGCCTCAGCCTCTGATCTGTTCACTTTTCTGTTTTTGCTAACTAATCCATTCCTACTTTCCTGTATCAGCTGATTTTTAAATGTCAGACTGGGTAGGTTGATTTCAGAAGCTATATTTAAAAGGAGACCTGCCTGCATGTTTGGCTCTTTGTTGAGGTAGCATACTTAATGAGGGATTTGATAGGATCTAGGAGCCCATTTCTTATTTTCTTTTTAGATCACATCTTGGAAGCAGAAGCTGTTCACATGGTGTTCTGTGAACTAAGGGCAGTCTTTCTGCTGAGATCAGAAGCTCTCAGCCTTAGTCCTGAGGTCAGCCAGGAATTGTGGTTGAAACCACCCTGGAAATGCTGCAGGGAAAAAGTGAAGCACGGTTGTTATTGATTTTTAAGAGCCACACATTTTCTCACCATGTTAATCCTCTTTTCTGGACATATTCCCAAGGACTCTGGTTGGAGGCTACAGGCATACCTCTTTTTATTGTGCCTCCCTTTGTTATGCTTTGCAGATGCCGTGTTTTTTATGAATGGAAGGTTTGTGGCAACCCTGCGTCAAGCAAGGCTATTGCAAATTTATCGGCACAATTTTCCCAACAGGCTCAGATGATGCTTAGCAATTTTTAGTGATAAAGTATTTTTTAATTAAGGTATTTACATTTTTTTAGATCTAATGTTATTGCACATTTAATAGAATACAGTATAGTTTAAGCATAACTTTTATATGTACTGGGAAACCAAAATTTTCATGTGACTCGCTTTGTTGTAATATTGTGGTCTGGAACCAAACCCGTGGTGTCTCCTAGGTATGCCTGCGTAATGCTGTATTAGTCAGCTGTTGCTGCATAACAAACCGCCCTTAGACCCAGTGGTTTAAAACGGTAAATTTCTGTCACTCCTCATGAATTTACAGGTCATCTGGGTGGTTCTCCTGATCTTGGCTGGGCTCTGCCGCACACCTACAGTCAGCTGTGGTTCAACTAGGCAGCTCTGCTGGTTGCGGCTGTGTTCGCCGCTGCTCGCCGGGCTAGGATGGCCGCAGCTAGGACGGCTGAGCTGTCCTCCGAATGATCTCTGATCCTCCGCCACACTGTCCTGGGCTCTTCCTCCTGGCAGTCTCACACAAAGGAGCCAACCATTGAAGGTCGGCTTGAGTCTATATAGAGAGTGTTGGGTGTGCAGACGCTTGCCTCCCACGCTCTCTTTGTAGGGGAGGAGAGAGCACGTGGCACATGTTTCAATCATTTTCTATCACAGTTTATGTTCCTGGACATTCAGCTTTTACTTTGTTCACTCAGTCATTTAACAAATACTTACTGAGCATTTTTAATATGTCAGACAGTATTCTAGGAGGGCTCTCTTCTCAATGAACTTATAATCTAATAAGGGATACAGAGAAACATATAAATATACTCTATACAGATACATATGTGTATATACAGATATATGTATGTATACATATATACAGAGAAACATATAAATAACTATGTCATTACCATTATTTAGCAAGTATGTATTTCCTATAACTGTCACACCCTAACAAAAACACCTGACAATTTCCTCTTTTAACAGTGATGCAAAGGAGATAGTCCTCCTAGGACAGGCCTAAGAATTGTCCCAAGGAGAGGAGTAATCCTCATGTAAACTTTAGCTTAATATATTTTTTTTAATGTGTGACTAATCATCTTTGTATTTACTCTAGTGCCAGCTTAGACTTATTAAAAGTTTTACTATGTACAATTTTCTTATTATTTTAGTGGTTATCATCTTCCAAGACCTACATTGATATTTGACCATTGTATTAATTACCAAAAAAACCCTCAAATTCATCTCAAGCACATGAGAAACTATTTTTAGGAAGAAAAAAGAAAAAAGAAAAGAAAAGCCAGTGCCCTTCAGAGTTGCCTCCTCATGGCACAGAGTTAAGATTCATTTTTAGAAAAACACACAGGGTAATTACATCTTCTACATTTGCCCATTTTTCTCTGTTAAACATAGTCAACATCTCACTGCTTAATTTGCTCCGTCAACCATGGCTTTTAAAATACTGGTGCTCTCAAGCAGTTGAGATTTTATGTCTGTAGTATAATTTCACAGGCAGGGGTTTTTTCCTTTTAATTTCATATTCCTGGCTTATTTACAGTCAAATATCTTCTACTCCATGAAGCTTAAATATTTAGCCATTGAGGTAATACACTCTTTATCATCTGTCAGCTTAGCTGTAGATGCTGTGCTCCGTGGTCTTGATGCTCCCGGGCTCCTGTAGGTTCAGAGTTTGTCACCTGTGTTCCCACGGAGCCGTCCTTCTCCGTATCCCTGTAGGTCTGAGGCTTTACAGTGCTTATCATTGTGGCTAAAGATACGCTCCAAACGCAGTCACACCATACTCCAGGTTCCTTCCCTGAAGGAACTTGTTAGATAATATTACTTGATTACTTTAATTTTATCAGTTGGATAAAAGTGTACTTTGTTCCCCAACAGTCTTGCATGTCCTGGTAAAAATAAACGGTGGACTTCTGCCTCTTATCCCACCCTGGACTTGTCACCCAGGGAGAAGGAGAAAAAAGATGGGGTCATACTCAAATGCAAACCAGTATACCTCCTCTCCTCTTTTTATTAAAAGGATCTTTACTCACCTGGAGGCCACATATCAACCAGGTGGCTTTTCACGGGAGCCTGTGTGTCACTACTCGAATTTACCACTTGAAGGTGGAAAATATAGAGTAAAAGTGGTGATGCAAGTGGCCCTAAAGCCCCCTGGGGAAGCTCTGTGGGTGACTGTGACTTTTGGTGTGTTCCCAACACAGAAGTGATGTTATTTTAAACAATCGCTCTCTCTTCTCAGGTTAGTCAAGGTTCTAGATCCTTCTTCACAAGGCTCGCTAAAATTAAGGTGCTGAGTGAGGAGCCTCGAAAGTGTATTAAAATGTACAAGGGAACTTAGCCGCTTTAATTGCAGTTTATGGATTAGCAAAAGCATGCATAGGAACCCATGCCCTTACAGGTCCAATGGTCGAGAGGCAAATGAAGTTTTCATTGTTTGTTTTTTGTTGTGGTTTATATTTGGGCTAATAATTCCTGTTGCTTTCCTCAAGTTATTACCCAAATGTCAGCTGTGACCTCCTGGAAGGCTCAGCCCACAGGTAGACATGGGGTTCAGAGGATGAATGTAAGTGCCACTCAGGAGAAGGACTGGTCAGTTGTCCTTTAAGGCCTGCTGGTCTCTGTTTTGTTGGATGAACTCAGTAAACGCAGGTAGGGAAGAGGGTTTCTCACTAATTGTTCTTCTATGAGGAACCATCCTTCCTTCACAGAAGTAATCGGGTTTCTTTTTAGATTGAAAAACGAGTCCCTGAAAAAGTACATATTATACTCTCTTTTCCCTAAAAAATAAAACTAGTGAGCAAAATGTATATTATATGCAAGCCTGTTACTGGTATGTTTAAAGCTGTATTCGGAGCTCGGAAAGCTCCCTCTAAAGAAGGACTTCTAAATCAAAGGACAAAATGTCAGAGAAAAAATGATGTTATGTATAGAGCACATAATGTAAATTGGAACTGTCTCCACTCACAGAGTCTGAAGGCAATTTCCTTCCACTTGCTTGCAATCATGGGTGAGTCTTTGGAGTGTGGTTAGTATTTCACAAGGTTACTTAGCAGATTGATCTCACAGAGGCAGTAAATCACTGTCTCACCAATAAGAGAAAACATTGCATTTATCTATTGTCGGTGACAGTTATTTTTAAAGAGAGGTTGGTTTAAGAAGATGTCTATTGTGACTCTCCTTTAGGAATCTGAAAATATTTAAAATTTAATGCTTATATATGTACTGCTGATGGAGTGCTCCGAACTGGTGAGAATGCAGGTCCTCCACTTTCAGCTGAGTGCAAGGGTCCTACCAGTGTGTTGTCACCCTCTTACACTGGTTCGATTTCCATCTATATTTTTAGCACTTATTTTTTGAGACTGTAAGTAATAATCATTCGATTAACTTAAATAGAGTAAACACATGTTTTAACATATCACCATCTCTCAAACATTAACCAACACATCTTTGGACTTCAACACGTTCTAGAAACCCACCAATGAACTAAGAGGTAGGGGAAATGTCTTAGTAGCTTTCATGCGACTGCCATCCTTCTGCAGGGGGGGATCCAACAGTCATTTTCTTGCAAATCATCAGATGTTTAAGGGGAAGAGGTTAAGAGAAAAAGAGTCACTTACAATTTTTGAAACTAGGTTTCTGAGTGGTTCTCGTGGTTTAAAGAACCCAATAGTGTCCCATGTCATCCTCATTTCCTGGGATATCATAAGTGCACAATAACTGTAGTAGTTTTAGATGCAGGGCCTTATCTGAAACCTGAGGTTGGCTGTGGCATACATTTCTGTACCTTCATGCAAAGTGCCCCACTTAAATGGATTTTGTGCTTAAACTACACCTTGGAACAACCAGATAGGCAGAGGTAGCCCTGCATGCCTGAGATGAAAGGAAGTTAAGTTTTGTCTCATGCCAGCCTGGGCTAGTACTCAGTTTGTGACTGTGGCCTCTGTTAAAGTCAAGACCCCATTGGTAATAACCCTAAAATTATCTGAGAAGGCCCGATGAGCAGGACCTCATCAGCGCTGCATCTTTTGCTCAAGTTTCTCCGTGAAGAGCTCAGGCAGGTCCCTTTCTGTGTGTGGCGTGAGAAGCCATAACAGCGTTTTAATGAAGGAGGCTTCAGCGGACCGGCCACGGGACGCCCTCAGCCTCGCCTGCTGGGTTTAAGTTCAGAGCCTCAGCCCCCGTTACTCAGGCAGCCGTCGGCAAGTCTTGTTGCCCTTTCACCCCTGGCTTCATTACCCTTTGCCGTTCCCGGGTCGCAGAGAGAGGGGAACGAAATCGGTTGAGGGTGAAGAGGGAAGCTAGGTTTAGCCTTGCCATTTTGTCCTACTCTTCGCTGTGACAAAAACCTGTGAAAAGTCTCCAAAGGACTTTCCTCTAAAACTGTGAGCAGTGAAACCGTAAGACCATTGGGGGCCGACAGTGCAACAGAAACCTGGGTTTCTCAGTGCATGTATCAGCTGTAGAAAAAAATAGATTGGGGGAGGGGAGAGGATAATCCCTCAAATAATTTCTCTTTAAATTTTCATGTTAGCCTATCTTCCACAGATACTTCCATTCAAAATCTGGAGGACTTTTTTTTTTTTCCATTTTGCTTGGTTTATTCAGTTTGCCTAAGAAATAACTCTTCTTTTTCCACTAAAACACATGTCCTCTTACATTTGCTACAAAAGTTGATCTTACGGTACAGATGATGTCCTGTGTCTTCCAAAAATATGTAAGATACGTGATGTTTTATTTATTATAGGCTCTCTCAGGGCCTGATGTTCATCGTAAATTTTTTTTTTAATGAGCTAAGTTTGACAAATGAAATAGCATTTATTGTGAGTCAAGCTGAAAATAGGTTAGTTTGAAGAAGATACTAATTTAAGTCGGGCAATACCAAATCACAAAAAAATTATATAAATGCATGTGCATGCCTTGTGTATGTATGTGTGTTGTGAATATTGGCAATTAGTTATAGCAATTGTGGCAAAATATTGGCATCAGGGGAAAAGGAAGGGAGAGATGGGACTTTGATCCAGTCAGATTTTCCATCGTTTGAAAACGGAAATCGGTACACTGTCAGTGGCTGCTGTGACACTCCACACAGCCTCGCCTTTAGAATGTTGTGTGGCTATCTCGGTAGACCAGGCGTTTTAAAAACCTAAACAGGGACCCACAGTGCTAGTGGCACCGGGGATGCTGATGATGCATCCCTCTTACTTGTGCTGCTCCGGCCTTTTGTGCCGCTCCAGTCATGTGTGTAGCATCCATCAGATAGACCGTCCGTATGCGTCTGGTGACCAGAGGATCTATTGCCCAACTCAGCACACTTCTGAAAGTGAAGTAGATGCTAGTTATAATGACAGCAGGAAAAAAACGTGAATAAACCAGGACTCCTCTGAGCAAACCAGCACCCCTATTTATATGCTCTTTTGGTTGTAATTTTAACTCTTTCTTTCTTGTTCATGAACGCATGCCAGAGCCGGAGGAAGAGGGACGTTACATGGGGACAAACTGAAATGCTCTAGCTTTCTTCAAAGAAGGAGGAGGAGACGGAGGGGGAGTTACGGGCAAATTTCTGTATTTTAGCCTGATTAATAATAAGCTACCTACACACCACACGGCTAATTGAGCGCTGGTAGAATCTCTGGCTCCTTGCCTACAGTACCAATTCTCCTGCCCGGAGCATTGTTTTCCATCACCGCTGGTCAGGGACTATACAACACCATGTCTTAAGTCTCTGTCACATTTTGTTCTTCAGTTATGATGTTTAACCCATTTTGTTTCATACGATAGCTGTTTCCCTGTTTTCTTACCCCTCCCGGAGAGGTGGTCTGGCTTCCCAATCATTCCTCATCAGAGTGCCTCCGTGGCTTCTTTGTGTAAGGTGCTGAGCTAGAGCAAGTGACAACGGACTGGGGAGTTCTGAACTTCTGAGTAGAGGCATCCCACCGTCCTGCCTGCCGGAGGGTGCTTTTCGGCTCTTGCTTAACAGATCGAGGCTTCATTGCCAGGTGAAAACCTCCCCTCCCTGGTATAGGACCACAAAGAAATGTAAAGAAAGAACAGTTAAAATGTTTGAAAACTCCTCTGTTCTCTAAGTTCATTGTAAATGCAATTGGTTTAAAATAGTGGCTTCTTGAAGAAATGTCCCAGAGTCACCTGTTCTTAAAAAGAAACATGGATTGGTCAGCGCATGGCTGGATTTAGACAATGATAGCTAATTAGCCATTTGACAAGCAGTGGAAGAGTTGCGAGGAGAAAGAGAGAGGACCACCCAACATTCTGTCCAGTCTTCCTCTCTCCTGATTTGAGAGAGAAGACCAAGGCATGATGGAGGGTCACTGTCTTTCCAGTGGCCTCTAATTGAGGTTTGGAGACCTGATGGAGGCTTGCTTTTTTTCCCTAGAAAGGAAAACCCAGCAACATGAGCAACACAAGTACAGCACTCATTTTTATTTAGAGTAGCGACACTCAGTTACTGTTAGCAGCTGTGACGCTCCCCATGGC
Organism: Mormoops blainvillei; assembly: GCA_004026545.1. NCBI lineage: Eukaryota > Metazoa > Chordata > Mammalia > Chiroptera > Mormoopidae > Mormoops > Mormoops blainvillei. The sequence continues at coordinate 11,678 of PVJD01009913.1, forward strand.
AGACTTACTGTGTAACTTGAGCTATAGCTAGAAACGACAAAAAACCAGCAAGAATGGTCAAGTGGGGGTTTCTGAAAGTCTAAATAAGATAAATGAAGACTCATTAGATAGTGTTGATAGTTGATTATAGTAAAAGTACCACAAGATTGACCTTGGGGGATTTGTTGTTGGTTTGCCTTCTTTTTTTCCCCCCACCACCATGGGGAGCTTAGAGGCAGCCACAGAACATTTATTCAATGCCAAGAGCACATAGATCAACATACCAAGGGGAGTTGACATTGAAATGTGGAGTCGAGAAGTTCAAAAGGAAGGAAGGAATAAATGGCATAGTTTTGTACAGAAGAATTCCACATTTAATGGTTGAATTATATTCAACTTTCTTCCCCGGTTAAAAATTCTAGCTGCCACCTCTAGTAATTGAACGTCATATTTATTGAGTGCTTTTCGTGTGCAGCACGCTGTGAAATAGGTACTGTTGGTACTGATTTTTCTGGCGATAAAAGCTATCGAGCTCCAGAAAAATATTTAACTTTTTGATAGTAAGGCCTCTGACACATACACTGTTTAACTGAAAACACCGTGGCTGATAGAGGCATGTCTGAGAATCGGGTGCCCAGGTATCATTCTTCCCAAAGCCTTTGGTGCCATTCCCAGATGCTGACTTTCTGGCAGAACTCGCTTATTGATCGAGTCAGCTACGTGGGGCCGTTCTTACATTCTTCCTGCATGTAGTCAGTGGGAAAGTGCTAAGAGCGGAAACCGGCTGGTCTGTCCCCAGAGTCAGGCGAGGTAATCAGCTGAATGTGGTTATACATTGACCATTCTGTTTTGTTTTTGCCCTAACTTTAAAAAAAAACAAAACACACTGTCATTATTTCAGAATGCTTTAAAATAGTCTAAAAGAAAGTGTTTCATCCATTGAATCAGAATTTGACTTGGGATTTTTCTGTGTTCATGCACTTCCTCAAATCCTTCACTAGATGGTGTTCCAAATCAATCCATAGTCTCTACGCCATTGCTTTCGTCCAGGAAGAAGGGGAGAACACAAAGCCACCCGTCTGTGACTGACCTAACTGCCGTTCCCTGGCTTCAAGAATGACTGAACCTTTCATTATGCAATGAGTGATTAGGTCTGCATATTGTTAAACTTTTTTTTTGGTCCATACTTGTCAATATTTTAGGGGTGGTTTTGACAGGAAGCACTTCTCTGTGATTGACAGGAAGCTTTGCTAGACCCATCATTAGTGGCCCCAGTGAACTAGCTGGTGCTGTGAATGAGGAACAAATTTATTTTAACTTCCTGGTGAAGACAGTTCAAACCACAGACTACAATTCTGACAGAAACTGAAGTCCACATTCAGTGAGTGGGGTGGGCAGATGGCTAATGAATAGAAAGTATTACAGAATATGATAGACAGTGGAAATGTATAGACCCTGTGCCCCCAAATGCAAATCTTTGGTCCATGTTTCCTTAGATACGGCCATGTCTAGAGTCCTCATTACAAAGGAAATGATAAATTGATGTTGTTTTAAAATATTAAAAAATGCATTTGATTCACAAAAGATATTGGAGACCTTCAAAAAGAAACCAGATCTGAGGATGCTATAAGACTATCCAATGAGATGTACGAATAGATGCAAATTTATCCTTTACCAGAATTACTACATGTGTTTAGTTTCAGACTCTACTTAATCTCACAGTTTTCTCACTCCTTCACCCCCTTTCTGCGGGATCATTCAGACAGCTAAACCGACCATCATTTTGACAGCTATATATGAAGCTAATACATTATTGTCAGCAGCCAAGTAGCCCGACTTGTTTCATAACATGTCTGAGGTCTGGAGGCAGCTCCAGGGGAAAGGAAAGCCTTTTCAACAACCGAATGAGTTGGGTGCTAGAATCCCTGGGAGGGAACAGTGGCCTGGGTCCCCTTGTGATCATTTGGCTGTCAACATGGGCAGCGCAGAGCCCCATTCCAATTGATGACATGCTTCATGGGTGAGGCTTAGCCCTGGCCTGTGATAATAAAAGTCATCCAAGGGGCAAAGAGAAAAATGCAGGACTCTGGAAGGCGCCATGTTGTAGGGATGTCCTTATGTAGCTGCTGTAATTTTACAAGATACCAGAGAGGGCCAGTGAAGGGGAAGAATGGAGAATTCCTGGCCTAAATTACACTCTTGCGTTGTGGGATTTTTTTAGTGTCCTAGTACCCTTCTGCCCTTTAATGCTCAAACGCACACTCTTTCACTTTCACTCCCCTGTGTTGCGGACCCTCAGGTACACCAAAATACAGCACCGAATTTATAGAAAGGGATTTTTGAGCGTGTGATAGATACAATTCTTTTTTTTTTTCAAATACTTGTACGGCAATTTTATTAACAATTATTTTCATGACTATTTTTTTCTTGCATCCCAAAATTATACATCATTTTTATTCGTTGGTGTCTTGAGTGTGAAAAGTCAGATGACCACAGATTAGATACTGTTCTCAACTGAGAAAGAAGTACAGAGTAGAAAGAGAAAGAAGCTTCTCACAAGAAATGTTAGCTCACCTGTCACCTTGCTGCCCAGTAGGATATGCCCTGATGCTGTCTTCCATGCCTCCGTGGGAGTACCAAAGGTGATGACTGTTTGCATCTGTTATGATCTTCATGTTCCTTTAATAAAGTGGTTCCCATACATGGCTTCATATCAAGATCATAAGGAAACTTTGGTAAATATCCCATTTCCAGACCCAACTTCTTAGAGAAGGGAGGTATACTAAGTTGACAATGAGCGGTGTCCTAAAATCTGTCATGTTATCAAGCATCTCCAGATGATTCCAAAGTGATTGCTCCACATTCCAGCAACATGAGACAGGGCGATGCAAGGCCTTGTGCAAATACTACTGTCTCCACCCATCACTAGAATTATATTAACATTAGGATCAAATGGATGTTAACTCATTTCTCTGTCCTATACTCTCTTCCCCACATGTTTATTTAAGCACAGTCTATCGCCTCAGAGCAATTTCACTCACCTTAAAATTCTCCCTTACTCTGTGAATAAGATAGAAGTCTCCTTAAGCATATACACAAATTTTGCACAAGAGTATTTCTACCTTTATTTTTATACCATTTCAGGGGAAGGTATTCACACCTACCTTGGTTTTTTTGTGAGGGAACTATGATAGATGTGACACACATCAGATTATCCATCTCATAAACAGAAAAGATCTTATGTTGTTTTTTAATGATGCTGGTCATTATTTTGGCATAGAAGAAATGGAAAGAATGCAGGGGAGGGTATTTTAGTATTTTGGGACAGGGTGAACTCTAAGAGGAGCACTGAAAGGCAAATTTTAAATGTTAAGTCAGGCAGAAAATATACTGGCAAAATAGATATACTTTTCTCTGGTTGCACTTAATTTATAGGGAGAAAAATGCGGTTCCATTATGTCGAGAATTATTCTCACTGGCACTTTATATTTCATCTTAATTATTTCCTACAAAAAAATTTTATGAAGTGCCTTTTGTTATTTCTGTTTTATGTATGGCAAAACAAATTATCTATGAACTTCAGTGACTACTGGGTAACTTTTAATCTTAAAACATTATAAACATGGTTGTAAATCATTAGGCTTGTTTTAGGATTATTTTTTCTTTGTGTGCATGTGTTTTTAAGTTTTCTTATGCTATAGCAGGGGTCAGCTTGCTAACCAAATCCAGCTAATTGGCTGGTTTTGTAAATAAAGTTTTATTGAACACAGCCATGCCCATGTGTTTTCTATTATCTTTAGTGGCTTTACTCAAACATAAATAGTTACAACAGACACTGTATGGCCTTCAAGGTCTAAAATACTTACTATATGGCCCTTTAGAGAAAATATTTGCCAGTTCCTGTGCTAGAGATTAATACTACCTCTCTATATGACTAAACCACTTTTATGATGGCAGATACTCCCTGACCAATAGCTTCGTACCATCGAGTTGTTGCCTTGACTTTGCCTATGAAAATCTAAGTGCATGGTATCCTCAGGGTTGAGGGCTTTAGTCTCCCATGGCTAATGCAGAGAAGATTAGTTAAAGCCAAACTTGCGAACTAACAGGAGTTCCCCCAGGTTGCTCTAAAGGTGGACTCATCCCAGATCTAACCTAATGCACCTTAGTTTGTGTCGTATTAATTAGGTTTTACCTGGTTATGCTATAGCAACAAATGAGCCCGCTGCTCTCCCCTCATAATCTCAGTGGCTCATAATAACAAAGGTTTATGTATTTGTTTTATCCCATTTCACATCTGCTGTGGATCAGTAGCAGCTCTGCCCTACCCCTGGTCTTCATGCCCGTGTCTGGGCTCAAGGTGGAGCCCCCTCTGGGACATACCATCCTCACAGCAAAGGGAAAGGAGAAAAGTGTTGGGAGAAACACAGCAGCTCTTAAAGTTCACGCTCAGGTTGGTCACATGACAACAGGATGGGGATATATACTTGCTCCTGCAATAGGGAGCCGCTGCAGGTTGTCGGACAAAGGCACGGATGCCTACTCCTACAACAAGCAGCACATTTGAATGATTGGGAACAATAATAAAATCTACCACAGGCCATAGCAATCCATCCCCCACCTGCCAACTAGAAGACATCCATCCTCTTAACCAGCACTCAGGTAACCAGCGTGTGTTACAAAGTCTCAGGGTTGGTGCTCTGTGTGAGCGCTGCTCCATCTCACTCTTCCCCTGGGTGGGTGGTGGCTCTGCGTTTGGTTCTGGCAACCCAGCCTCGCCTCATCTGCCACACATGTGTTTCTGCTTTTCTTTCTGGGTTGAGTGCCTATGACTTGACAAATAATCAGTGGTGAGGTAAAACGCAGGTCCGGTCAATGGCTTTGATTTACGCACTATTCTGAGGCACTTCATTTATTCCAGATCTCTGCCTTCTATTTGCCGGGGTTCTAAAATGGAAAGTAAAAATCACCTCAAAGGCCGTCTTGTGATACAAGTTTCAATTTCCTTTTTAAAGCAAGCGAACCCTTTTGTGAGCCTGAAGATGAAAGTTGTCTGTTAAATGCAGATATTTCTGGCTATTCTGCCCAGAGGTCAGCGAAGCAGAACAAGATATTAAAGATATTTCCCCAAACTGGGTCAGCACTGTGTTAAAAGCTGAGAGGATTATTTCAGGAAGCCACACAATAATCCACTCACACAGGTTGAAAAACTTAATTTAAGGAGCATTTTTGGACTTCGAAAAACTGTCTGAGGAGATGGATTAGCCGGCCGGTGCAGCACATAGCATCGTCGCGCGGGTTCCGTTTTTAGTGCTCTGTTCAGCAGAACTTCATTATTTCAAAAGCTAAGCAAAAGCAAGTTTTAAAAAGCAATTTCATCACTTTCTATCTATCTCTGAACAAGTAAATCAAGAAAGTAATCCAAAATTATTGAACAAGAAAGAAAAAAACACTTAGAAATTTTTTAAATACACATGTTGAAGGACCTCCAAAATTAATGTTAAGGCTCAAGAAGTTATCTCGTGGTTATATGCTTTTGTTTGCTTATGTGATGTATAAGATGAGTATATATATTAAACATGAAGAGCCTTTTCATTAAACTCAGTAACAAATTAGGAGCCTCTGCCCTTAGTGCTGTGATTTAATATTGTTCTGGGAGCGCTAGTCAATGCAGTGACCAAAGATACCAGCTTTAAAAATTTAAAAGGAGAAGACCCAGATGTGTTCATTTTAGATTGTGAAATTGTGTGAAACCCAAGGACATCAAACAAAAAAAGAAACTTTTAGGGATTTGCTATAGTAGATGTACAAAATTGAATATCTAAGAAAGTTTTTTTCTTACATGAAGAATAAGCAACTAGGACCTAGAAAGTTGAAATCTACATCAGAAGGAAGCTTTTTAGTCAAGAATAATTTCATCGCCACAATAGCAAAAAAAAAACAAAACATTAAATAAGCAAGAATTAAATAAAGTATAGTACCAATAGAAAAAAACTTTAAAGTGTTAAGACCACAAAAACCTCTAATGTTCCAGTAACACTTTCTGTTTTGCAAAACCCCCAAGGTAGCAACTTTAAACAGCCATTTTATTACACTCACGGGCCCTGTGGTTAGGATTCAGACAGCCTGGAGGGAAGAGCACATCTGGAGCCTCATCTGGGAATGACCGGGGCTGAGATCTTCCAGATGCTTCTTTACTCACATGTTTGCTGGTTGATGCTGGCCGTTGGCTGGGACCTCATTTGGGACTGTCAACCAGAGTACCCACTTGAAGCCTCTCCATGTGGTCTGGGATTCATCAGAGCATGGTGGGCTTCGGACAGTTGGACTCAAAAAGTGAGTACTCCTGAAAACCTGCTGGACACTGCGCTACTTCTCCTCACCTCACGCTGGAGGCCACGCGGTGTCTGCCATCTGAATTAACCTGCCACAAATACCATCCAATTCAGGAAACCTCTTTGAGAGGAGTGCCAAAGAAATGGCAGCTGTCTTTTTTTTAAACCACCTCATTTAGAAACTGCAAAACACCATAATTTGAGATGAGAAGATTAATTTTCCCTGATTACTACAAGCTTAATATAATTCTAATCATATTTACAGAAGCTTTTTTTAAACTTGTCAAAGTATTTCTAGATATCATCTAAGAGAATAAGTGGGTACCAGTAGGTAAGAACATTTTGAAAAGGATGACTGCTAACAAGGGAATTCCCTTCTAAAGCTCTTTAATATTTTATAGACTACAATAAATAAAACAGCTTGGATTACTCAGAGGATAGACATATTAATTTTAAAGATTAGAAACCTGAGGTCCAAGTAGTCATAAGAATCATACCTCTTCCCCATACATGCTGGGGAAAGACAGGCTTATTGTATCAAATGTACCAAGACTACTGGTTAAATGTGGCAGTATGGGGAGGGTATCTCTAATTTATGCAAGATACAAATGGAATGTTTAAATACATCAAAAGCTCTGTGTCAAAATCAAATCAGAAAAAACAAGATATAAAATATTTATTTAATCTTGGTTTAGATAAGGCTTTCTAAATATAACACCAATGTTAGAAAAAAATACATGTATGTAATTAATAGGTCTGATTATATAAATATTAAAATTGTACATGAAATAACTAGAAACAAAATTAAAAGCAGATAAAGGACTTGCAACATGTAAAATGATTAAATAATTAATGTTCTTAATGATAAACGGTTCTCCTAAATCAGTAAAAAAAAAAAGAAAGAAAGAAAGAAAGAAAGAAAGAAAGATGATCACCCAAAATGGGGAAAGAACATGGACAAGTGGTTCACAGCCAGAACACATTCAAATGGCCAGTGGTTAACTTGAAACCCTGAGGCCTTCCTGGTGGAAGAACACAGGCATGGAATAGTGATTACCTATGAGAAGAAAAAGAACCCTTTGGTTCGAGAGTGATATGGCAGATTTGCTGTTCAATGACATAAAATGGTCATTTATTATTTATTATTACCCTGCTTGAGCATAACTTGACAATGTATGGCTTATCCTTAACTCTTAACCAGAAGAAGCTTTAAACCTAGAAAGGGACCTGAGGTTGTCCCTTTTCCTTCTTTCATACTTTTTGAATATGTTAAGAATCTTTGAGGAATCACTTCACAATATATGCACCTATTGAAACATCATATTCTGCACATTGTTTTAGCAAAGCAACGTGCTCCTCTGTGACTCTTCTGCTTTCCCAACTTGGTCAAGAACTAAGACTACAAGAGGCCTCTGCTTCCTTTAGACTGGTCATGTAGAAAGTATTTTTCAGATATTCCAAAATGATAGATCTTGAGTAATAATAATAATAAATACATTGCTAATCTAATTCAAACATGGTTTTTTTTAAATGGCAGAGCCCTTTTTGTCAAACTCTGACATAGAACTGCAGTATGTAAGACAGGTAAAGTGGAGCTTGGTTTAGGCCAAGAAGGGCCCTGTCTACTTTGCCTCCTTCTGGACCCCGTGGGGGCCCCTCACCCCTCTCTGTAGCACTCTGTGGCCTGCAGTCCATGGAACACAGTTGGCACACCATGACTTTGAGGAAAAGGCAGCCCCTGAGTTTAGGTAGTAGGTAAAAGAGTGTTGAAGGACCCTTTATCATATAAGGAAGAATATATAATTCACCCTTGTTAATTTGCTTGAAATGTACAAATCTAAACACTGTTGCTTAATATTAACAGTATTCATTGTAAAAAAAATAGAAAGAAAGAAAGAAAGAAAGAAAGAAGGAAAGAACAAAAGAAAGAAAGAAAAGAAAGAAAGAAAGAAAAGAAAGAAAGAAAGAAATCTCCTTACAAGTATTTATACAGATTTCAGTGAGGAACACCTGACGCTTAACATTTTCTCAATATTTTTTGAGTAATACAGGAACAATAATTATTTTCAAATATCCTCATGGTAGCTCCCTTTGATTCAGTCACAAAAAAAAAAAAAAAAAGGTAAAGCAAGCTACGTGAAACACGTGACTTTAAAAGCTCAGGTTTTGCCTCTGAGGTTGAAACACCAGGCATTTTAGGATGCATTGGAGCTGAATAAAGAAGTGCAGTGAAACGATATGAAATGGTATGAAAACTACTATAAATAGGGGTTTAAAGAAAAGCCATAGGGAGAGGTGGGTGTAGGTCCTGTGTATGCAATCTGTTAGATGGACAAGAGAATCTGTATTCAACCCAAAAACATCAAAAAAGACAATTTGAACTTCGGTTTACCCCTAAAGAATATAACCAATGTAAAAAACTATAAACAAGACAAGGATGAAGGTAGGTGGGTAAAAGTAGGTGGAGGAAGGGGGGAGGGTTTAGGCTGGTGGGCACCTCACTGAGGCATATTTCTTGGCAGACTGTGCAGAGCGAGCTCTCTCTGGACAGAGCTGCATAAACCATGGGATCACTTCCTTTTTTACCACTGTGTTGTCAGGCCCCAGAATCTAGTATAAAACCCGTAATTCTGCTACTCAGGAAGCTAAACCTCCCAAGCCTAATAGACAGGTTCGGCGCCTTAAAATTATTGCTGTGCCAATACCAGGACCACCTCCCACATCTGTGCCTGAGCCGCTCTTGGGGTTTTGCATGCATGCCCCAAAGAGCCTCCTTGGCTGTTAGAGGCTTATTGGCATGGAATGAGTCCCAAGACAGGATTCCAGCTGCTAATTGCCCATTGCCAAATATCGAGATGGAATAGGATTCTCTGGGAAAGTTACCCTGAGAAAATCTGTGGGGAAAGGAATCCAATCTCCATCCTCCTTAGGATGCTTATCTCCTGGAGTGTGTGGCTGAGCGCTGCGTGCAGCATCTGTGAGGCTGAAAACTAGGGAATCTGACCCACCTACTGCAGTTGGCATAGGCTGGGACCACTTTGAGGGCCTCGAAGCTGTGTCCCTGCTAAAAGGGCCCGATGCAGCACCTGGAAATATGGGACCGCTGCCCAGAGGACCTAGAGAGAAACCTGACATTGTCCCATTTTCTCCTCTCAGACTGAGAGATGCTTGTTGAATGTGTCAAGAATCTTTGCAGAATCAATTCACAGTATATGCACCTATCAAAACATCACGTTGTACACTGTACATGTATACATTTTCTATCACTTAGTCACACCTTAGTGAAGGTGGAAAAAACAACAACAACAACAAAAAAGAATCAAAGGGAAGCAACAAAACAGTCCTTTTTGTCTTTGAGGATCCCATTCACTTTGCTCACCCATCGGTTTTTAGTCATCCCTTCTGGACCAAAGCAAGAGTAGTAACACATGAGAGACACTGAGAGGATCCAAAAGTGTCAAAACAAAGTGTAATTGTTGTCCTTGAGCACATGGGGTTCCTGATCAGTGTTTTTCCACAAGAGCATGGTGACGTTTTGGGGCAACATAAGTCTTCCTTGGGCAGGATGATTTGTAAGCATTATGAAACATTTGGTACCTTCGACCTTCAGACATAAATGCAAATAGCACCCTGACGTCATTGCAATAATTCAAAATGCTTAGACTCCTTTCCACATATCCCTAGAGAGGTTGTACTACCCATGGCTGGAAATTTCCAAATAACTTGTCGTGTTAAGGAATAATATAGGGATTTCCCAACATGAGCTAAAATTTGGGAGTTGGCCCACAACAGTTACTGAGGAGCTATGAGCTCAGATGGCTACTGTGACACAATTGAGCATTAAATTTTTGCTTTATAGAGTGTGTAAAACGTTTATTGTGTCCATTCTTCAGCTAAAGCTTTTGGTTCAGTTTGGTTTATTTTCATGACTGTTCATTTCAGCTGCCTTGAATATATGGCTGACATTAGGTTTATTGGAATTGCTGTCATCGGCATTTCTATGTTGTAAACACCAAATGTGAAGCCGTGTTCTTTAGTCTTGCTGGGATTTTAAACTTTGTTTTTGTGGTTTTGCTCCTCTGCATCATAAAGGATAAAACAGGGAAGTTCTTTCAAGTTAAAGCACTTTTCTTTTCGTGCATGTCTGATTTTGAGATATTGTTTGGAGGAAAATAAGGCTGAAAATCTGTATTTGAGAAAAGGTATGTCCAATCAAAGTGCAACCTATTTCTCCATGTTTTGCCAAGCTGAAATGATCTTAGTTGCATATGATTTCATGGGCAATAGACCACCAATTTTACATAATTTAAGCTTGGGAGATTTATACCAATGCAGTGCACTTCTAAATTATAGGAGGACAGATGTCAGGCGAAATGTGTGAAGGGTAAGAGCAGACTGGGACAGGTGAGGAATAGCAGAAAATACAGGGTCTGGCAGAAGGAAGACTTACTTGAGTGTGGTTGGTAGGGTACGTGAATGTCTCGCACGAGATGGACGGCAATTCGAACGCTTCACCTAAAATGTCATATGGTGTGCCTGAGTGTGATATTGTTATGTTACAGAATTACATGCTTATGATTTTGTAATTTTAAAAAGGGCATTATTTGTGTTCATCCCTGTATATTGAAAGAAGCAAATTGATTCTTTATGCGATCAAAACAAAAAGTTTTACTGTTTCCTGAGCCATGGTTAAGTGTTTTGAACACTTTATCAGGTTTTACGATTAGCAGAAACGTTGGCTTGCATCTTCTTTGAAGGTTACTGGTTCATTTTACTGTAAAACTGACATAAGCAATTTGAGAAGGGAGTTTCCTTATCTCCATCCCCCTCTTCTTTCGAAATTGTTTTTCCTGTCTAAAACAGCTCTCATCTCTCACCCCACTGTAACTTCTTCCAAAGTACTAGTTAAGAGACTTCTTATTTGTAAATTTGCATCATGATAACAAAAACTTAGGGTGCTTGATAAATGTATAGACCACCAAGCGCATCTCATTGAGCTTCGAATTCAGTTGCTTTGGTTTGAGGCCTGAATCCTGGTGATTTATATCTTCAGGCATATTTGGGAAGCACCTAATAGTGCTCTTCACTGTTCCTTTGATAAAAATTTAAGTGACAGGACAACACAAGGAGATGGTCCAATTTTGGATACAAGCTCATGAATACAAGAACAAATGACTTTTTCAGTATATTACATTTTCACATGTCTAAAGAAGTAAATTTTAACTTATAAAATATTTCTGCATTCTGAAATGTACTTACACTTGCTTACAAAATACACAACACAGAAATTTCATGCAATGGAAACATCCGTGCACACAATATATTTCAACAGAAAGCTTCTTACCTCGCCTCCCAACTAAACTGCCAAGATGATCAACAATTGTCTTTCTTTTTAAAGGAAAAAAGAAGTTTACTTTGTCAGTGTTGGAAAAAACTTGGAACTTAAGCAGCAGGTTAATACAGAAGTGGCATACATGAAGTGCAAGATTGCATTTCTAAAGCTGCTAACTCACAACCTCTCAGAATTATTTAAATGCAATTAAGACGCTTTGGGGAAAAACAATAAATTACAATTTATGTTTTCACAACACTTTCAAATGCTCATGCCTCAAGAGATAACAATGAAGTAGTATAATAAAAGACCAGGTGTGAATATAAATTAATTAAGAACAAATTCATTTTAAGAAATTAATAATACTCTGGTCAAGATGGAGGTGTAGGTTGACATGCCTTGTCTCCTTGTGCAACCACAGAGAGAATTACAACTATGTCCTGAAACAAGTAATAACCAGAGCTGTCAGAAAATCGAGCTGTATGGAAGTCCGACAACCAATGATTACAGAAGCCACATGCATCCAGATGGGTGCCTTTTCTAAGACAGGGAGTCAAAGTAGCTCTACCTAATACACAGAAACAAACACAGGGTGGCTGCCAAATTGAAGAAACCAAGAAATATGGCCCAAATGAAAGAACAGAATAAAACCCCAGAAAAAAACTAAACCAAATGGAGATAACCAACCTAGCAGATGCAGAGTTCAAAACACTGGTGATCAGGATGCTCAAAGAACTCATTGAGTATGGGAAGAAAAAAAAAGAGTGGGGGAGAAATGAAGGTTACACTAAGTGAAATAAAACAAAATCTACAGGGAACCAACAGGGGAAAGAAGGAAGCCAAGAATCAAATCAATGATTTGGAACACAAGGAAGGAAAAAACATTCTATCAGAACAGCAAAAGAAAAAAGAATTTTAAAAAAATGAGGATAGGCTTAGGAACCTCTGGGACAACTTTAAATGTTACAACATCTGAATCGTAGGGGTGCCAGAAGGAGAAGAGGAAGAGCAAGAAATTGAAAACTTATTTGAAAAAATAATGAAAGAAAAATTCACATGGTTTTGCCCTTTCCAGAATGCCACATAAATGGAGTCGTATGTTAAGCAGCCTTTTGAGTCAGGCTTTTTGCACTTGGCATAATGGAGATTCATTCATGTTGCATCAGTAGTTTATTCCTTTTTAAGAAGGGAGAAACCAAATAACCCAGAATTTATTTATTATAAAATGTGTATTTATTCTTATGTATTTAAACTTCAGTCGCCTTCAAAGTACTCTCCATTTGATGCAATATACCCACTGAGACTTTTTTTTCCCCACTGCTCAAAACAGTTTTGAACTCGATACAGATGGCTTTTAGTGCTTCTGCTGTTCTTTGTTTCACCTCTTCCACATCAGCAAAGTGTTTCCCTTTGAAGGCTTTTTTTCATCTGGGGAAACAAACAAACAAAAAAATCGCTCATGGAGAATTCGAGTGAATAGGGAGGGTGAGGCATAGGGGTCATGCTGGTTTTGGTCAAAAACTGCTGACCACTCAGCACAGTGTGGGCAGGTGTGCTCATAAATCATCCATATGAAATGGGCAAATGCACTGCGTCCTCAAAAAAATTCCCTGAAGCCAAACACAACCTCTCACAACACCACCAGCTGGAGCAGTGATACAGATGGGTTCCTAGAACACTCACCTAGTGGCAGAAGCCTGTACTACAAGAGACCCACCCTCCAGAAGATAATTCTAGGAAGAAGATAATTGCTGAGCAGTATTCCCTGGTGGAGGAGATATGCCACCGTTTATTTATCCATTCAATAGCTGAAGGGCCTTGGTGTTGTTTTGAATAAAGTCGATGTAAACCTTTGCATATCTTTTGTTATTAAGGCTATATGGTCAAAAAACTTTTAAAAGTGAGGGAAATAACATATTCAATAATTTCATTTGATTTGTGATTTTTAAGGAAAATATTCTGAATTCTTTATCAACAGATGATTACTGCAGAAGGCAATGCATGAAGCCATGCAGAGCAATGGCAGAGCCAGTCTCTACTGCACTTGTCAAGTGATTATCAGCATTCTCTAGTTATTTCCTATTCTGACAGGAAAATGTGGAACTTGATGAAATGACACAAAAATAGGATCATTTCACCTAAGACTAAATCAGACAGTGGGGAAAAAAGCAACAGACTTAGAAGGTACCCGGAAACAAGCTAAGAAGGCTGCAGTCGCCCCTCTTTGCATTGCAAACCTTCTACGACCTGTGCGAGTGCTCTAGCGTTGTTCCGCCAGGTGCCGATTTCTTCCTTGATGGCGGGTGGAAACTACCTGTATGATCAGGCAGAGCCCGCACTGCTGCTGTTTGGGGCTCGGAACTCAGACCGCTTTTCAACAAAAGCACATTGTGTTGGGAAGGCAAATGTCTATTCAACATGGAATATCACAGTTGGGGCAAGAGACAAATGACTCCAATGTATTTGGAAATACAAAGGAAAGGTTTATATGGTGAGGTAACAACTCTTTCTTTTGTATCAAGCAAGAGATTCCATTTACTACATTTTAAAGATGTAAAGCTAACCATTACCACAAAAATCTTTTTATATAAGACTAAAAAAAATAACACTTTCTCCTTTGAACTGTAGCATTGTACAGCACATGGAATGTTTTCTTCCACTAGCTGTTTGTTTCGCGACAATCGCCCTGGGTAGGACAGAGGTTACAAACTGGAGAATATCTATTTAGCTGAATTCAAAACCCATTTCAACTCTACTCCTGAGTTGCATGTATAATGGAAAAGCCAGTTATTTATAGTCAGAAGAAACTCAGAAATCTGGTTCAAAGATAAAACTTCCCACTGGAGAATATACTTTCTTGAAAAATTGATGCGAAAAGGAAAACAGATGTAAATCTGTGTTTAGACTTTGTGATCCAATTTGATTGTTCTGTTGACCTTCCATTCACGGGCTCATGAAAGGACCCTCATGACGCTTTATGCACGGAGATAAATGTCAGAGAAATTAATGAAAAAATAAAGAAGTTACATCTCTTCTCACACGTGTAATTTCCTCTATCTGCAGAACTGGGCATTCTCCCCAAGGTAGCTTTTCTCAGGGGTGACTGGCCTTTAGCTTGCGTGGACTGTCTCCCTAGCTCATGGAGGCAGGGATAAAGGAACTCTTGCTTCCTAGACTGCACCCCCCTCAGAAGAAGGAGGGGGCATGGAAAGCCCACTCAAGTCCTCTGAAGGGCTCAGGCATGCTAATTGTTCCCATGGGCTGGAATCCTTCCACTTAAGTTCTGACCCTTGGTGCTGCTTACACCCTGAACCCTGGCCCCCACCTTGATCCACATGACATCCCTATCTGACCTCATAAAGCCTGAGATGTCCCCCAACTTGACAAAAAAATGAGTGACTTACTGGAGAAAGGAGTAATGTAGCTGGTTGCAAAGCCTCAGAAATAGTTTTGGCTGGGTGCCAGGTACAAAGTGTAACTATTTCATGCCAGCTCTTCTATGAGCTGGATTTTAATATTCTACTCAGGAGAACCCTCCCCAAGTTAACATGGAGGGCGGGGCTTATTTGGAACCCAGGTTATTCGAGAAGAAAACTTAAAGCAAGTTATATGTTGTGATTATTCAAGAACCACGGTACTGGAAGAACGCTGCAGGGTGACTCTGCTCACCCATCTGTGGCTCTAGTTTCATGCTCTGCTGGAGGAGACTCAAGAAGACTTTGTCATTTCTTGGCTCAAAGCAGAATTTCTGAAAGAGGCCTGATGAACATAATTTTCTATGTACTTTTTCCTTTGAAAGGGTACATTTTACATATCATAATGTGTTTTTCTGTTTTGACCAGGGAGTCGGTAAGTTATGTCCAAAGTCCACTCCACCTTATTACCCATTTGTGTGCAGCCTAAAAGCTATGAATTCCCTTAATATTTTAAGTGGTTTAAAAATAAACAAAAGCAGTATAACATTTTATGACATGTGAAAATCATATGATCTTAAGTTTCATTGTCCCTAAATAAAGTTTTATTACAACACAGTCATGCTCCTTTGTATATTGTCTAAGGCTGCTTTTGTGCCCCAATGGCAGAGTTGAGTATTTGCAGCAGAGATAGCATGACTTACAAAGTCTAGAATACTTATTGTTTGGTGCTTTACAGAAAGATAAAGTTTGCCAACCCAGATCTAGAATAACTAACATTCAAATATAGCAGCTGAATTAGTCCCCGCCATATTGCTTTCTCAGTGTTTCTTTTGTGTGACAGTGTATTACAATGAGTAGCTTTGGTATGGCTGTAAACACTATTTTGGACAATAAAGAAGGGGAAAAATATGCATGAATTTTAGTGTAGGTATAGGGAAATTAACAACTCTTTCAGTTGGCTTTTTATATAGAAAAAATATCGTAGATAATTTTCTGCTTTTGATACAACTCCCTGTTAGGTAAGATAATCTTAGAAAAATGTTGATTACCATAAAACTGTCATAACTTGCTCTTCAGCTTTTACTCTGCCTGCCCACCCCATGATCTACCCACGAGGTTTGCAAATTATTCCTATTCCTCAAAGAAGCATTGCCTCCTTGGAGAAAATGGAATGTAGACTGGTGAAGCTGAAACTGAGATGATAACTCTCAACTCTGGATTTTGAGGAACATGGCTCATGGTTTAGGGAAGAATTTAACAAACCACAAATCCCTCTGGATTTTTTAGAAGCTCTGAAATGCATTGCTGTCTAGAGTCATACAAGAAACTTATGTAGTCTCTGTCTCTCATATTCTCTGCAAAAAGATCACCTCCTTTAAATATGACTTCATGTTCTCGGCCACCCTGGATGCTGTGCCACCCCATATTTTCGGGTGGTAAATGTGACTGTTTCACTCATATAGCAAATGATGGAAAAAGTTGTGTCAAGATCCTAAAGACTAGGACATTTTGAAGAACGTACTCCCATAATCTCTGGACTAGACTTGGAAGAACTGATGTAGAGGCTTCATGATTGGGTCCATGGTTTCACTGAAATGCCATCATAACTGAAGCAGTTCCAAGATTTAACAATTGGGAAGTGTTTAGGTAAACTGCAGCACTGCGGCATGGTGGGATACAAAACACCACTCAAAATGGAATGAAGACCATGCCGATCAGCAGAAATAAGTGTGCGATATGACAAGGCAATTCGTGAATCAAATGCTATACACCCACCAGCAGACACGAGAGTTCTAAGAGAGCAGGACTCCTCAAAGGGTGGTCTCCAGCCCCATGAACTTGGTTATACCAGGAGGCAGTAAATAAAGCGCGGAGATCGAGAGCTACTGTTTAGAAACTTTTGTAACAACAGAGTAAATTTATTGTTGAATTTTAAAATAAAAGAACAAAATTGAGCTTGTATTTTTTGTCTCCTTTATTTTATTTTTATTTAGTAATTCAATTTCATTTAGTAATTTAGTTTTATTGTATTTCACAAAAATATGTATGGAACGCATTAGAAAAAATAAACTTCCTCGCAGCTTGAGAAACACTTTATATATTGAAAAAAAAGTGCTGCTGTTAACGTTAAGTATGTAACATTTTTCAAAAGAAATGTCATTTCGTGGACATTGCAATTATATTTTCTTAAATAGGCGATTATGGTACCTGGTCAGTTATTTGTTATCAAATTATTATACTTGGCCAGAATAAGAGAGTTATTTCATTTATTTTTTTTTTCCTTTGGTTTAAGCAACTTTTAAACATCAAATGCTATTTTATGCTGCAGGGGTGTGACAATAACATTCTGTTTAAATGACTAAATCATCGCTGGAACATTATTTAAAGGGGAGAAACAGCAACCCTACAGAACACATGTCAATTAAGTTCCTGTGCAACCAGAAAGAAATGTCCGGATCTTCCTCCACTTAAGATGCAGGGACCAGTGCACTGAGGCATGAGGAAAGAACTTGATTTACAATTTGAAGGAAAACCAGCAGTGAAATAATTGAGGGCCATAAAGCAATCTCACTCCTGCCAAATTGCTTTCCTCCATGCTTGCTCCATTTAGGGATGCTCTTTGGATATTTACATTTAGTTTGTGCATATTATCTTTCCCCTGCGAGTCTTCCATCCTGTCGGATTAGGGCTGTTTCTCTGCTGTGATCAGCAAAAGAGAGTATCCAAGTTACCCAGCACTGGATTGTGCCTGGAGCTTTATAAATAGGAAATAGTTGATATATTTTTAAATGCAAAGGTGGTAAGCTGGCTGTTAATGAGAATAGTCTTGATCCTAAATTGCAAAAACATGAGTCTGTTCAAATGCGCTTTAATCTGAGTTCACGGGAGTCAGACACGTGAAGGCGGATTGCAGAGTGTCAGGAGTTGGGAAAATATTTGTTAACAACGAGCAGTGCTACTAGTACAGTTATACTTTGTGGCAGAGATTTAATGATCAGTAACCGTGGTGTTGCTTATGGCTTTCTTTGCCCATGAAGTATTCATAGACAGAAAAGGCCTTCCCCTCTTGCCTGGGAGTAATTACCCCCAGGAATTAATCTTATATTCATAAAATATGTGTGGTACTGTCAAACCCTCACTGAATTCGTTCTCTGAATCACAAAGATATTGAGTCGCTTACTTATAATTTTTGAAAGTCGGTGACGAAATTTGGCCAAGAAGTTTGGTTCTTCTGCCACTGTTTTGCCCATGGAAAAACACTTACGCTTAACACAAGAGAAAGACTTTCAAGATCAAATATATCTTTATATGTAAGTATTGAGGGGCCATCTGACTTTGACCTTTCTGGCTCACATCAGAAGGTATTCTGGGTTTGCTTACGGGAAATGCGATCGAACAGGTTTCATTTGAAGATTGCCTCATGAAACCTCTGACGTGTCAATGAGCCAGAATCAAACTCTAATGCTCTCCCAAGGCAAGCTGTTAAAATATCACTTGGGGGATAGAGCAGAGGTGTTGAAAAAATAAACAGAAATAGACAATGCAAATTAGACCTGCTCCAAGAACATGCTTGTTTTAAATTTAAAATTGGCTATAAGCCAGAGCCAGTTAAACCCTGAGCATCCAGAGGAGGATGGAGATAAATTTGAAGGGACTTTTTATTCCCAAAAAACAATCTACAGAACCAAAATCTGTAAGCTCTAAAATTGATAGTCTGGGATTTTCCTGGCCAGACGTTTGTCCCTGGTGAACCAGGTCTTCTTAATATTGATCAGCACTGGCGTGATTGTGTTTTTCTCCCATACCTTCAGTTTACATCAAGAGGCCTCTTGTTCTTTAAATCCAAAAGAAATGTGCCTTTGTTATTAGCCTAAGTCACGCCACGGTGCTGCACCGCTCAGTGACCAAAAATGAGGACTTTAAGAGCTGCGAATAACAAATGTTGGGGTAGAAGTTTAAATCACATGGGGTTGTGAATGCACACGTACATACATATACAGATGTGTGCGCGCCCACACCCACTCACACCCACACCAGAAACCCTCCTACCTGAGGAGAGGATTGGTCAGGTCAAGAAGATAATCCCAGGAAAACATGTGATGCATACATCACTTAGACATTTTAACTTAAAACACATCAACGTGCCTTTATTTCCCCACCTTCTAATGGAAGGGGTTTTCTTCCCCCTCCCCTGTCAAGTGAAGATTTCCAAATGCTCCCCGAAAGCAAGTGCGACTTTTCTTGAGTCTGACGACTAGAGGTTCCCCACTGTTGTTGCATAAACTACGCTGTTCAGAAATCACCTGTCATATCCAGCTCAGGCTTCTCTAAGTGGCGTGAGAGCACAGACACCTGTGTCACCATCCATGTGCATAATCCATCTGGACTCTCAAGGTTTTGTTTTAAAGCCTTTGCAGTTCTCTTGCCACACCTGACTTGCAGCAGCGTTTAGCTGTCCCTCTTATCTAGCCTTTCCAAAGGACTCACCTTAATTTTTATGGAAGACACTCTCTTTTTGCAACAATCTTTCATTTGCTTACATATAATTTCACTAGATTTTTATAATCCTAATAAAAAATGGTATTTGCATAAAGAGCTTTGGAAGAAAATGCAACTTTTAAAGCCTCCACAATCAAGTGTTTCTAATAGGCACAGGCATTGCAGAGAGTTCCCTATTAGCTTCAAACTTTCAGCATCCACTGGACATTTGTCACTAAATTTTGCAAAGACACGGGAGACGGTATTTATTTAATCCTGGTTTTCTAATCTCTAAGAAGCAGCTCAGAATAAAATTTGTGTTGCATTCCCAGATAGTCATAGAACACGATGGTCCATATTTTTTCCCTGACTTGACCTCTGACTTCATCTTTCCCTACAATTTTTTCTTCCTTTATGCTCATATAACATTTTCTTTTCATGTTCCGTTAGACTAAAAGAGCTCCAGTCTTTTGCTAGGATGGCAACGTGATTGTGCTTAATAGGTGTTTGTTTCTGCTGTTGTAGGTGTAGTGTAGTCCATGTTTTGCAAGATTTATGTTCTAAAATTAGCACATGAAGAATGATGTACTTAGTTAAAATTATCCTTGAACATTTCTTGAGAAGGTTGTGTGGCTAAGTCCAAGCCACCATACCTACGGAGGTCTAAAACCCTTAGTTTTTTCCATCAGCTTTGGAATAGATCAAGATTATGTTAAGTGTCAAATAAAATAGTTTGGCATTTCTTCCGACAAAACACAGTTATGTTTAAAACTAGAGAGGTAAGGGATGGTCACACTTGGAGAGAGGCTCAGGGGAACTGACATTTATGCCTGTCGCCTAAGGAATTGTAAAGCACGGTTGTGCCTGATCTTACTTATATATGCCTCCCTCCCTTCTGGATTAGCTTGGTCTCACCTTTCTGAGAAAATGAAGACAGAAACTCATGATGTTACCTTTCCACACACTCAGTGGCACGTGCTCTGAATCTTTTAGAGTTAAAATGAAACTGGAAAACCTTTGTTTGCATTTCCAAGCCAGAAGGAACACGTTCTTAATTTTTTTAAGTTGGTGTTTCAAAAATCAACTTCACTATTTCACATGTTTGTAAACTTGTTCTTGGGTGGTCACACTGCTGATTTGAAAATGGACTCATTATTTTTCATGTGCTTCTTAAATTGGGCTCATTTCCTCAAATATTAAACCTTCAGAGAAATTTCTATATATGGATTATCAGGGCCCATTCTTCTCATGTTATCTGGAAATCTTTAAAATATGGGCTCCCTAATCTTATTAGTAACTTTACGCCTCTTAATAATGGACAAAAGTGTTTATATTTCACATATGTCCTATGAGTAAACTAATAAAGTCTTCACAATAGATCTGCACATAGTTCCTTTATTAGTGTTTTTCTTGGTAGACTATCAATGCAAAGCTGTTATTTTCTGGGGTTTTTTTTTTCCCCATCCACGACTTCTTTTTTCCTCAAGATGCCTGGAGTGTTTTTGTTTGTTTGTTTGTTTTGTTTTTTTAGTTCAGATAATATCTGACACTTTTGAGCCGGTGAGCCCTGAGGGCCCCTGGTTTGTTTTTAAGGAGGCGGTGTTGTTTAGGTTTTAGGGTACGGGCTGTGGAGTCAGACTGCCCTGTTTTAAATCTTGGCTCTCCCATTCAGGGAGCACAGTACCTCGGGCTATTTACGTAATCCGTGCACCTCTACTTCCTCATCTCTAAGTAGCACATTCGCAGTAGCATCTTCCTCATGGGGTTATTGTGAAGATTAAATGAATTCATATATTTAAAGCCCTTGAATCAGTCCGCATATGTCGTAAGCTCTCGTTGGGTTTTTATTAATGCTGACCTTGCGTGCATGAAAGTGGGATCCACAGAAGTGGGGGCCCAGTAAATGTCCGATGACTGAGTAAAATGAGTTCTGGTGTTCTGGCCTTTCACCTCCGCCCATCCTCTCCGCCCATGCAGGTGGCCCCAGCCATTAAGGAGAGGATGATGAAGAAGGGAAGTCTGATGCTGGGCTATCAGCCCCACCGGGGGAAGGTCAACTTCTTCCGCCAGATTGTGATCAGCCCTCATGTGAGCCGGGAAGACATGGACTTTCTTCTGGATGAGATAGACCTGCTGGGTAGAGACATGTAGCTGTGGCTTTTGGTCCCCCAGAGGCACGGGTTCTGTCCTAGAGAGGGTTACAGACCCAGTCTGGGGTGCATCGGGGATTTCAGTCCTTCTGTGAGAAATAGGAAACACACCTCATCCAGGCCCAGCAAAACTAAAATGCTAAGTGAGTAGTTTTAAGGACTCTAGCTGTGTGGGCGCTATGGTTTGCTATAAAAGAGGAAGTGAAAAATGCATTTTCTCAAGGCTTGTCCCTGGGACAAAGAGTTGAAGAGATTAGGAGTACCATGTGGTGCCTGGAATCTAAGCTTTCAATGCTCTCTAAAGAATGTGTAAATGAATAGTTTAAAGCAGAGGTTCTCAAAGTGAGGCCCCTAGATTAGCAGCCTGAGAGTCACCTGAGAACCTGTTTAAAATGCAGATCCTTAGCCCCGCCTCATACCTCCTGAATCAGAAACTCTGGTGGTGGGATCGAGTCTTCTTTCTGTATTTTAAGGAACCCTCCTGGTGATCCTGAGGCAAGGTAAGATCTGAGAACAAGTGGTTTAGTGAAACTTTATAATGACTGAATAATCACTCTGATGTTCGGCCAGCAAAGGCATATCTAATATTTCTGTGGTCTCTGAACCAGTCTTTGAAAATATACGTAGCTGTGGCATTGGTAGCACAAATGTTTAGGTGCGTCAGAAGTATATCCAAGCTATTTTTCAAAAGTGAAGCTATACCAGATGCTTACTTTATAAAGATGTATCTTTTATGCAGGCTG
This sequence comes from Mormoops blainvillei, assembly GCA_004026545.1. Taxonomy (NCBI): domain Eukaryota; kingdom Metazoa; phylum Chordata; class Mammalia; order Chiroptera; family Mormoopidae; genus Mormoops; species Mormoops blainvillei. The sequence goes on from PVJD01009913.1 coordinate 34,112, forward strand.
AATGTTTATTCTCAAAAGTTGAAATTAACCGTTATCGATTCTAAATTATTTAGAGATAAGAATAAAAGACAAATACTTCGTGGCATGGTCCGTTAAGTCAAAGCAATAGTCCTAATTCACTTCTGAAGATCATTGTTTCATTTGCTTGGCATTGATATTAGACACATGTCACTAACTTATGTGCCTCTTTTAGCTTGAGGGGGCCCGTTTCTTAGCTTGCCCTCTGCTTGTTGGAAATAACCAGAATGAAGTCCACGGCGATGCAACATTCCCTTTCTCAAGCTTTGAAATAGCAAGTGTAGACTACTAAGTGGTTCATATTGAGCAGAGAATCTGGGAATTGGAGGCCTTTCCGTGCAAACACCTCCCCCATTTCTCCTTGGAGCAGGTGACAGTAGTTCTCTTCCCTGCCCCTAGATTTCTGAGAGAAGCTTATCTGCTTAAGAAGCAAGCAAAACTCCGAGGTGTGGTTGCAGAGATCAACTAGGTAAAATTATGAACCTAATCAGGACTTTGATTTGGAAGGCAAACGGTTGAAGAGTGTTCAAATATTAGACTTTGCACATTCAATAGCCTTTTCATAATCCATCATTGGCTTCGGCCGTTTAAATTTTGTAGAGTAAAAATCAGATAATGTACTCTTTGCTTCTGTTCTATTTTTTCATTTTGGGGTGTGTGGTTTCTTAATATCTCCACCGGTCAAAGAGTTACTTCAATTTCTGGTGACAGGTATTTGTGTATGTGTTCTGCATTTCTCATTGCCTTTTGTTTAAATATCTTTACAAAATGTTCCTGAAATTAATGTTTGCAGTAATTTGGGTTTCATGAAATAAAAAGTGACATTAGCACACACTTAGTGTTGTTTTCTTTCCTGTCATTTGCTCTTTACTAAATGGTACCAATACGATTTAGAAGTGATTTGGGCTCTGCTGGCATCTTAGCCATTTAGAGAGTAGTAGGTTGAAAGCTGTTTTTTAGTGAACACCTTGGATTCAGTGGAAATAGCAGTTGTACTGAAGTGTGGATTTGCCTCTTGTTTCGTCTTTCTTCCTCTACGAGGCAAGATGTGGAAACTCAATAGCCACATCTCAGCTTCAGCTGTGCCTCCTTAGAGAGAGAGAGAGAGAGAGAGACAATTCCTTGATCAATTAAAAACAGCTGCTACCAGATAGTCTGAAAATTCCATTTGTTCTTTAAATGTTGAGATATAAAACACAATCAGGTATCGACGGAATGGGCACGAGTAGTTCTTTGATAAAAGGTTAATTATGTTTCACCCACTCATGAAACACGAGGATAGTCGTGCTCCCGTGTCCCAGGCAGTTATCTCGGTGCTGGGGACATGCAGTGAATGAAGCAGAGAAAGTCCTGGCTCTTCTGGAGCTTTCAGTCTCGTTGGGGCAGACAATCGACAAGTAAATATGTAATGAGTCAGGTGGTAAGAAGTGTTTTGAAGAAAAATTAAAGAGGATAAAGAGATAAGAGTATGAAAGAGTCAGTGAGCTATTGGAGAAAAGTGGGTTAGGCAGGTCTCTCCATAAGGTACCATTTGAATGCAGACTAAGAAAGTGAGGGAGAGAATCATGTGGGTTTCTCTGGGAAGGGGGTTCAGGTGGAGGGTATGGTAAGCTAAAGACCTGAGGAGCTGCAATCCTGGTACGTCAAGGACCAACATGAGGTACACATGGCTCATGCAGAGGGAACTGTTGGGTGAGTGGGAGATGAAGTCAAAGAAACACCTGGGAGTTCCTACACTGGGCCTTGTAGGTAGGGACTTAGAGTTAGACGGAAACACATTAGAGAATCTGAAGAAGGTACGGAGCGATTCAACTTATACTATTACATTTTATTTTATCTTATTATTATTATTATTATTTTAGTTTATTGGGGTGATATTGGTTTAAAAAACTATACAGGTTTCAAGTGTACAACTCAATAAAACATCACCTGCTCATCACACTGTGTGCCCAATGCCCCAAAGTCTCTTTTTGTCTCCATTTTCCCCCCTTTGGCCACCCCCACCAACTCCTCACCTCCCTTTCCCACTGGCTATCACCACACTGTTGTCTGTGTCTGTGTGTTATGTATATATATGTCTTTTGGTTAATCCCTTCACCTTCTTTCATCTAACCCCTCAACTCCCTCCCCTCCAGCAGTTGTCAGTCTGGTCCATGTTTCTGTTTCCATACCTCTGTTTCTATTTTGTTTGTCAGTTCATTAGATTCCACATGAGATTATATGATATTTGTCTTTCTCTGACTGGCTTATTTCACTTAGCATAATACTCCCCAGATCCATGCATGCTGTTCTAAAAGATTTCTTTTTTTTTTTTAATTATCAAGTAGTATTCTACTGTGTAAATGTACCACAGCTTTTTAAAAAATATATATTTTACTGATTATGCTATTACAGTTGTCCCAATTTTTTCTCCCCTTTATTCCCCTCCGCCCTGCACCCACCCTCCCACCAGCATTCCCCTCTTAGTTCATGCCCATGGGTCATACATATAAGTTCTTTGGCCTCTCCCTTTCCTATACTGTCCTTAACCTCCCCCTGTCTATTTTTTTTGTATTTTATTTTATTTGTTGGTATATTTTATTGAGTATGCTATTACCGTTGTCCCATTTCCCCCCCTATATCGCCTCCACCCTGCGCCTCATCCCATCATCCCCACACCTCTTAGTTCATGTCCATGGGCTGTTTATCAGTTCTCTGGCTTCTTAATTTCCTATACTATTCTTAGCCTTCCCCTGTCTATTTTATTTTATTTTTTTGGCAACATTTTCCCACCACCACATTCCCCAGCCCCACCCACCCCTGCTCTCACCCTCAATCCTTCTCCCATTTGGTTTTGTTGATGGGCTCTTTATGCATGTTCCTTGATGACCCTTCTCCTCCCTTTCCCCTGTCATCACCCTCCCTCCTCTCCTCTGGTTACTGTCAGTTTGTTTTTTATTTCAGTGTTGCCGGTTATATTTTGCTTCTTGTTTATATTGTTGATTAGATTCCACCTATCAGTGAGATCATATGGTATCTGTCTTCCACTGTAAATAATGCTGCAATGAACATAGTGGTACACATATTCTTCCAAATTAGTGTTTCGGGTTTCTTCAGAAATATTCCTGGAAGTGGGATCTCTGGGTCAAAAGGCAGTTTTATTTTTAATTTTTTGAGGATGTTCCATACTGGTTTCCACAGTGATTACATCAGTCTGTTCTCAACTTAATATTCAGAAGGATCCCTCAGATTACTGTTTGGAGAGCATGTTGTATGTAGGCAAGAGTGAACTCAGGGTAAACAAATAGGGGGCAATTGTAACTATTCAAACAAGAAATCATGATAGTTTATACTAGGGCTGTAGTGAAGGAAGTGGTGTTAAGAGGTCCAATTTTGGAGGCATTTAAAAATAGAGTTGATGGGGTTGACTAATGGAGTACAGTGTTCAAAGACAAATGAGGAATTGAGAGTAATTTCATATACTTTTGGCCTAGGCAATGATAAGGAAAGAATTTTTATTTACTGAGGCGAGCACTGCAAAAAGGGTAGTTTTACCCTGTATTGGTCATGTAAAGTTTGAGTTGCCTAAAAGTCAGTCAACCAGATATAAGTGATTACTTACGAGTCTCAAATTCTGAGACTCATAAGGGAAGGTGTACCCAACCTCTTTCTGAGAGGAAGTTGGGACCAAATATGTAAATTTCAAAACCATCATAATAGGAGTTTTTATTTCAAATTATGGGATTGGATATGATCATCTAGAGAGTGTTTGTAGACATAAAAGAGAAGCAGGCCAAGAACTGAGCCCCGGGACACCAGATCCAGATGAAGGGGAAGCAGCAAAGACTGAAGAAGCAGCTAGTGAGACAGAGAGAGAACCGAGAGAGAGCGGTCGCCCAGAGGCCAAGTAAAGTAACACTTTTTAGGAAGGAGGGAGTGATCAGTCATTTCAGATGCTGAGGATGGGTCAGCGTCAGAACTGAGATTGACCTTGGGGTTGGCAATGGAGAGGCCATTCATCTGGTGAAATTTTGTTTCCTAAAAATAAGCACTTAGAGTACAACTTCCAGCATTTCTTCTCGCAGTCATCAGACTTTCTTCAGTCAAAAAACTTTTAAATTCCTCTTTTGGCTTTTGATTTTCAACAATGATCAGAGAGGATGAGGTTTAACAGCATGGAACAGAAGACCCAAGTATTTGTGGTTTCATTAGAGTGGTTTATTTTACTTTATTCAAAAGAAGCCCGAGGTAGACAATTCAGATTTGGTGTTTTACATTTGATTACCCTGTAGGCAGATATGTATAAAGATTTGAGAGCAAGCAGCCTGTTCATTTGGTAATCTCAGGAAACACTGTCCTCAGGGAGCAAAGCGAGACAGAGAAGAAAAAGAAACCAGTATAGTGAACATTAACGAGCAAATTAATGCTGTGGACAGCTTGAAGGTGTACCCTGCCTGTGACCTCTGGGAAAAGGTGTAGAACAATAACTCAGAGATTTCCTGTCTGAGGGGTGAGGAAAGTATGGTGTTCATCTATTGGTGAATTAATTGGTGGAGGGCCGATCCCAGGGCCATCAGCTCCCTGACACCCCTGACCATACTTCTAGGGCCTAGGAAGTCTCAGGTGGAGAGTAAAGGCTCTTACAATTGGAGCCTTCAGTGGGTCCAGTGAGTGTTAAGCAGATTTGGGAGAGGCACTGGCAGCTTTTGGAACAGATGAATGGTACCTCCACGGTGTTACCAGGAACCTTGGATCCTTCTGTATTTTTGCCCTGCCATCCTTAGAGATGGATTCAGTCATCCAGTTTCACTCATGGCTGCAATTTAGGCACTCCTCCACATTTCAGGTAGCAAAAAAGAGAACTTTCCCAGAAGCCCATCCACTACCCCCTTATCTGCACACTTCTCTTCAGGAAAGACTAAGAAGTGTAGTTTTTAAAATTTTATTTATTTACAGTGGTGGGTGAAACACAGTGTTTATTCTTGTGTTATAATTTGTCAGTTAGTGTACTATGTATCTGTATTATAACTGTAAACCTACTTTTGCCCACCAGTTTATTTATTTATAAAGCTGCACATGTTGATGTCCACAACCCTATTAAGTAGTTCCGTAGCAGTGAAGAATAATGTGAGAATGGCCACTGGCAGACAGCTCTAGTCTTTGCCACTGTGACACGTGCATTGGGTGGTACCGATTCTTAAATCTTTTTATTTTCCCCTGATGGCTCAGAAATTAACCTAGGTTGATAAAGTCTGATCCCATTTAACTGTTTGGAATCCAGTCTGTCTGGTTCAAGCTGAACAGGGTCAGTTTTGCCCTGTTCACATTCCTCCAACCCAGTGGGAAATGGATTGGTGCAACTTGAAATGTCTTAATTCCATTAGCTCAGTTAGAGTCAATTTTGAATGGGAAAAAATCAGATTAAATTTAACCTCTTCAGGACCAGTTTGATTCTTCTTCATTTAAACTGGCCTCAACTCATCTAACGTAACTTAAACTGGCATGATTATAGTTTAAAACAATTTTATGTCTCTCTGCTTAGATCACATCCCATTTGAGCTACCTTGATCTTGTGGAAATTCATTTCAGCCATTTAGAACGGGTTTGATTTGTTCCATACAGTTTAACTCAAGGAAAATTGGAGGAAACTTGCTTAGTGCAACTGGGTGCATTAAAAAACCCCCTTTCCAGGAAGCTCTTTGCTTTAGGGAATGCGGTCTAAGAGACGCGATACAATAAAGGGGACTCTTGGCCAGCTCCTCAAAGAAAACTCAGCAAACATCACAAAGGAAAGCCCAGGTTAAATGAGAGTCACAAGTGAAAAAGAGTGAGAGCTCTCAGTCCTCTGTTTTTCACTTTCCCCTTAACTGCGTGTGACTGAGCAGATGAAGTATTAGGTACCTACACCCTTAAAATAAAGGACCATGGAGGGAGAAAGGAGTCTGTGAGTATAGTAGCCAAAAGTAGAAAATGACTACATGTTTCCTGTTTATTTAACCCAGTAGTCCTGGGGCTATAACAATTCTCATGGCCACTTTCCACAAGTTTGAGGATCCTCTAATGCAGAAAACCAAGGATGAATGTAACAATAATTAACATTTACCGAGTCCACATTTCTTGCCAAGTTCTATGCCAGCCAGTACATTTATTTACATGGTCTTAGTCACAGAACCTCATCAGGTGAGGGTTGTTACTGTACTCCTTTTACAACTGAGGAACCTGAGGCTCAGGTCGTTTAATAAGAAAATTCTCCAAGATTGTCAAACTAATGAGCAGTGGGTCCAGAAGTAAAACCTAAATCCACCTCACCCTGGAGCCCAGGCTGTAAACTTCGTCACTTTTCTGTAACTGTGTGGAGAGGAAAGAGTCACCTTGGACTAATCCTAGCAATCTAAGTATGTCTGGCATCCCACAGATACTTAGCAAAGAAAAGCATCAAGAACGAGCTTGGCCACAGAGGACAATAGCTATATCCTACTGTAATATCCCCTTTTTCAAACCAGACTATAGGAATTTTCTTGTGGGCTTTTTTTGTCATTGAGGTTGGAGGGCAGCAGTATAAAGAGCCTTTGGGTTGAAATATTCAGAAGTATTACGAAATTTTAACAGGGACCACAGTGGAGATAAAAGTGATTATTTTCTGATTATTTAACCGTCGCTTTGTTTCTCAGGCCTTTCTGAGTTGCACAACCGTATTTGCAAATGCTGACTTGACGACTCCACTTGGGTATCTCAAAGACACTTCCAACACGGCCTGTCCAAAACGAACTCATGGCTTCCTACTTCAAACCCCACATCCCATTTCAAACCCGTTCCTTTATCCATGTTTCCATCTCAGTGAATGATGTCATTTTCTATCTAGCTTAACAGTTCACGGCTCATAATTTATGCTTGCCACGCCTATTTCCTTCTCTCCCTTACTGTCCAATCTATGAGTAGGCCTTGTTGGACTTACCTCCAGTTCAACCACTTACACCGTCTTCATTGTCATGTCCAAATTCCAAGCTCCTGTCAGCTCTCCTCTGGACTTTAGCAATAGCCTCCTCACTGCATCCATGCAGTGATGTGATTCTGGGCTTTTCTCACTCCGCTCCCCAAACTGTGACCACATTAAAATGTAAAACTGATCCAATCTCTCACTTCCTTAAAAACTTTCAAGGACTTGCTGTGTGCTTTTAGGATTGACAACTGCCGGCTTTGCGAAAGACCTTTAGAAAACCTACTGGTCAAGCAAAGCTAAGTTAATTAGCCCTGCTGAGTCCGGGAGAGAATTGCCCTGAAAGAATCTCCGTGGCGTCTCACAAGGGGGAACTTGGAGCAGGACATTTACAGGCTTCAGGTCTGTACTCAGTGTCTAAGATGGGTCTTTCAAGGCAAACCGATCGGGACACAGTTCATCATTTAATGGTTTAGGATCAGTGGGCACAGGAAGGTGAGAATCTTGACACAGGCCCTGATTAGTAAGTTGTTGTGTGATAAGCAAGCTGTTTCTCTGCAGGTGAGCACTCCTTTTATCCTGATAGGAGAGATGAGTCAAGCGTTTGGATAAATTGGTTGGCAGGCACTTGCTAAAGCAAACAGTGAAATTGTTCATTGATTTACAACCTTAACTTTGTGACCGAGAATCTCCTGAAATAAACAGTTAAATCATGTTGACGTAAGTGATCTCAGTCCTGATACGTAAGCTATACAGAGGCAAGTGATTTCAATTGTCGGGATAAAGATCAAATTCCGCAAGGGGCTGCCAAGGCCCATCCTCCTTACAACTCCCATACAGCGTAGGATTATGTTACGCTGCCTCCCTCCTGCCGAGGGTCCGAAAAAGGAGTCTTCTTTCAAATCTCACCCCTCCTCTTTACCCTGCACCTCGAAACCTTTGGATGTAGCACTGCCACTTCCTGGAATGCTATTTCCCCCTTCACCTAACTAAATACCTGCTTACGGTTCATAGTTCAACCCGATTTTCAGTTCCTCAGAGATGTGTTCTCTGTTTGCCCTGAACCTACCCTAAAGGGGCTCTGCACTAATATAAGCTCTCCATAATTTTCTTAAAATATATGTATTACTCTTTGAATTTATGTGTCTCTGTGTATTTTTAAAATTAAGATAAAATATCCTTTGGAGACTTAGCACATAATCATCACTCAGATAACTGTGAAAATAAGGAAGGTTGGCAGGGAGGTGCATTCGTTTGTTCTTGGAGATAACCTCTTACTTAGGGAAACACTTGGATACATAAACGTAAAATAATGCATGTCTTAGAGAAAACTCTAAGTAACCTTTAATTTTAAGGCATATGCTACAAAATATGGTATTAAATGTTCGGGTTAGTAAATGTGCCCCTGAAGAAAAAGAGGAGTGTTTCTCTTTAAAAATGAGTTTAGATTTGACTTGCCATAGAAAAATTTTCTCCTTTGGATAAGTTTGACTTTGATCTCTAAATATTTGCTCACAAGAATGTGAGACTAGAGCCATAACCATCTTAGGTCATCACAAGTTGTAGGTTGGTTAACATTTCACTACATTTCCTAGAGTAGAGTCATATTCAAAATATTCTGCAATTCTGACTAGTAGCTGATAACAATGCAGAACATATGCTTAGTTTAGTCCATGACTCATGTGGATGGTTAGTTCTAAACAATTTTTATTCTGTTGTTTGAAAGCTTTGAGGTTTCTTTGTTTAGGTCACGTTCTGCTGGAGACCGAGGGATTGGTGCTGATCGAGCCATAATGAAAACACAGCTGTTCTGTCTGCAGGTGGAGTCTCCCTCTGCACTGGGCTGGGTCAGGAAGGGGTGAAAAATAGGAACACTGCATTGCTGCCCTTGGTACAGGACCCTGTTGTCGCTTTTAAGAACCTGTGCTGAATCTAAAACAGTGTCCTCCAATCACACCTAACTCATCATGTGGACTGAATTTTTAATTGAATGATTAGATCAAATGGTCAGGAACCCAAACACGACATTTCTCTAAGGTCTCTGGGACTTATGTTTATAGAGGGGAGTTTTCTCATCGTAGGACCAGAAGCCTTAGCTTAGGGTTTAATGACTGTTGTCCTGGAACCTGTGGATAAGTTTTGGTGTTTCTCACCTCCTTAGGGCAGAGCTATATAACCCGGATTGCATGACTTCCAGGGAGGCTTTAAATATGTGTTATAAAGACTTGCTGGTCTGCCACATAAGAGCACACATGTTCCTCCCAACCTGGTGTGCAAATTGTAAGGATCTATTTGGGACTCTCCACTGTTTTCAGGCTGCGATGCCCATTATAGTTGTAGCCGTGTAATCAAGTCTAGGTAGGAAATTCTGCGTCACTTCTCCTGATGGGAACAATCAAGTTTTGAGAACAGATCCTGGAGATTACACCTGATCAGATTATGTGGCACTTGGGCCTGCTCCATTCCTCCTGTGGCTACTAAACCACTGGAAAAACATTCATGTGCTTACAATTGCATATTTATGCTGGAGCACAGTGTCCCCTCCCTGCTTTGGCCTGTGTTGTAAGATCTTGGGAATGTGGACTCAGTAAATGTAGATTTAAGGTAAAGACTCTTTTCCTAGCATTTCTCTCTCTCTGTGTGCGTGCGTGTGGTAGTAGACTGAGGTTGGTTTATAGGTTGAAGGCTAGTAGTTATAGGGCTGGAGCTGGCTTGATGAGGATGCTGGCCAGGGGTTGCAGCAGGCCTGGGTTCTCTAAAGCCAGGAAGGGAGTAGGAGGTTTTAGCTCAAGTGCAATGGTCCAGCAGCACCACCATACTCTACACCTTGAGAAAAGCATGGACTGAATACTTGGGGAGGCCAAACCTAAACAATAAATTCCAGATCTCAAAGATGGAGACTAAGTCAGAATTCAAAGCCTGGCAGTGAGAGCTGTGAAGATTTGACTTCTAAATAAGGTCAAGTTGTTATGAAGGTAACTGACCTGAATACTGGCTGATGTTTGCATTTCACCTCTTCAAGTCAGTGACATAACATATGTAATGTACATGTGGACTGCACTGTTCTAAAGGGCCAGAGTCAGGGTGCACTGTTTGGAATGAAGGTATTTGTGGAAGTCTTTGATTCTGAGTAAATGGAAAAATGGGTACCATTACCAGGGCAAATTGAAGGGGAGCTAATTTGGCAGACAGCTAGGTGGGTGAATCTGATTTTGGATAAGCAAGTAAATTCCAATAAGAGGAAAGGAATACAATTCAGAAAACAAATATGCTACCAAACATAAATTGCCATGGCATACAAAAACAAGAAAAACTGGGTTGCCAGCCCCTCTGCCAACTGCTGTCTTCAAAAAAGTGCCTGGTAACAGACGCTAATGATTGGCAGTCGAGCTGCTGTTGCTGATCTCCAGTGCTGTGCTAGCTACGTGTCATTTAACAATAACTGAATGGCTTCCGGTCTTGGGCCTGGTCCTATCTACATGAATTGTCTTTGGTTCTTATTTCCAAATAAGAAAAGATCCAATGAATGTTCATTAAAGAGTTTGCTGAATTAAGAACAGGAGCTGTGTGTTTGGGTGAGCGTGGACCCACCGTGAGCTTGACCGAGTGCTGATAGCTTTCCTTAATTTGTAGAGTAACTGCGCCTGACGTCCCTTTCTGTCTTTTCCATCAAAATAACCATTGCATCCTGAATAAGGGGAAACAAGTACTGAGCAGCAGTTACTCTGGGTGACAAGGGCCAAGCATATTCCAGATCTAATAAACAACCCGAGCTCTTGAAGCCACCGAGTCTAATGGCCTCTTTGTCTGATTACTTGAACATGTGATTAAACACTACCTAGCAGTTAAAATTAATAAATTAGAGAAACAGGCATCTACATAGATGGATCTAAGAGCACAATCTTAAGTAAAATGAAGAGGATGGGGGTAGAGAGATGCATACAGAGTTCCATTTGTATAAATTAGAACGTAGCGCAGAAGGCAACACTCCAGATTGTAGCTACAGGTATAGAAGGGAAGGATTCCCATTTAAGCCATAAAGACGTGGCCTCCGGGAAAGTCGTAGGAGCTGGGAACTAAGTGTCATTCCATAAATGGCAATAATATGCAATGTTTGGTTTCTTTTTCAATAACAATCTAATTTCTGAATTAAATGGGACAACACACAGTTATTAACTCTGAATACATGGTACAGGCGTAGGTAGGGGCTCAGTTTTTAATCTTTTTCCTAATAAAGTAATTTAGGATGAGAACAAAAACATATGAAAAAGAAAAACCCAAGTAAAAAGCCGCAACAAAAAAGCTATAATATTTTTTAAATCTGGAAATAAGAAGTATAAACATTAACTAGAAGTAACATTATCCAGCAGAAACCTGGGTGATGGAGCAGATAGTCCAGAAGTAGTTTCCATTTCAGGGACAAATCTACGGTGTCCTTAACGCAGTAACACAAGTCAGTCACAAATGAAGAAAATGCCTGACCCTCATGCCCACCTTAACTAACACTGGCACATCTGTTTAGCAAAGAGAGAACAAATGGACGACCTTCCTCAAGCCCACACAATATACCTGAATACATGTAGCAAGAACATATAATTAACTCTTAAAAAATAATGCCACCAAAAATTTTTAGGAAAATGGAAAGGGATATTTATTGGATTTTTGGAAAGACAGTTATTTTTATAAATATGAACACAATAAGAGAATTCATAAGGAAGTAGAGTGATTTAATTATTTTTTAAATGTGGATGTAGTAAATACACATTAACAAGATGAAAAGGCAAATAAAAGCTGGGAAAGTGTTAGTGGCAAATATTATTCATAAGATTATTTAGGTGTAATAGATAAGTATGTAGAGAACATGACATAATTCTCAGCAGTAAAACTACAATTTCAAAACAAATATATGAAGAAAATATATAACCTTTTTATGAATAAAGGAAATACAAGTAATAACAAGAATGATGTATAATTTTGGAATATTAAATTAACCAAGAGTGGTAATTTGCAAAGCTGGTGAATCTGCTGCAAAAATATGTTCTCAGTTATTATTGGTGGGAATAAATATAGAAACAGTCCTTCTGGGAAATAATTTGGCCAGTAGTGATTCAAGAACCATAGAAATATTCCTAAGTTCTTGTCATCTGTCTTAAAAAATATACAAATACCCATTTACACAGATATTCATTGCAGCAATGTTCATGATGCTGGAAAATGGAAAATGGGAGACAATTTAACAGAGATCAATGTGAGAATGATAAATTAACAAGCATAGATACATGTGTAAGACATAAAATATTTTTAAACAGGGTAAAAATTTTAGGCTTTCCATGATTCTTATCAGCTTACTGTTATTTCACTCATAGTAATCTGTATAACTTGTCTACATGATTGTCCTCTGCCTGTAATTTAATCACTTCTGTATTGTTGACTGTTCAAATTTTGAATGTTTACGGCTTGAGTTTAAATTCAGGGTTATCATTTCAAGAAATCACATTTAATATCTGTAGTGAAGATTTATAACTTTTAAATGATTTCTTTACACAATACATGTATGTGAATGATACAATTTCCTAACACAGGATCTGTATTGTCAACATAATACTTGTCTCATAAAACAAAACCACAGGTATTGTCTGCATGAACAACTTTTTCCTGTACTGCTCATGCCAACAGCAGAGACATACCTTGCGGGAATCATGACTCAGTGTAGTTCACAGGGAAACTGTGGTTCTGTTTCCAAAGCAGGGTCTGTTGCCCTGACCAGAAGAGCTGGAGAAAAGTATACTACTTCCCTGGTTTGGAAGAGATTTTCAGCTGATTCCATTCAGTCTCAAACCAGATCAAGTGTGGACGTTGAGAGTCTGAAAGAATTTCAGCTGAATACCACCACCATTATCTTTCTAGGTACCCAGTACCCCACCCTCCACCTTGAAGGGCTCTCAAGTACACTGGACAATTGAAAGGGGCTTACCACACAAGACTTCAGATAGTGAAATGTAGTCTATATTTACTTTTACACACTTTAGCATATATATTTAATATGCATGTGTGTATATGATAACTGTAATACACTTTGCTAGGATGGCTGCTCCAGTCTCAGAAAATATTCCAGGGTTGGTGAGTTCATATACAATCAAAAGTCATACCGTAGAGACTGTTAATTCAAGTATTTTGCATCTTTATTTATCAGCAGGAGAAGTTTTAATCATAATGGCTATACAAATAGGCGTTCATTGATGAAACGGCTGGTGTTCAAGATACGTGAATAGGCTAGAAATATTATGAACATTTCCCTCTATCGTCGCATGAACAGAACCCAGTGGGCTCAGAAAAGCAGTCTCCGGGTACTGAGTTGAAAGATTCTGGTGGTTGAATTTCACCTGCACAATTGCTACATTCCCCACCTCTGGAATATTACTGATTTTGTCTCCAGTATGGGGACAGCACTTAAGTAGAGATTTGGGATTTTTTTTTTTTGAGGTTATGGAACAGTTGGTATGATTTCTTTTGTACCATCTGAAACTTGCTTTCATTAAAACCTGCTGGTGAGGTCATTGAGGACAGTCACCTTAACCTGCTTCTACCCATTGGAAGCTACTTATTCCCAAAAGAGTCTGATAATTATGATAGCAACTTTGACTTAGATTAACTCACAACCAGTGAGGTCCGAGAAAAGTTTCTTGGGGCACTGGGGCCACTTCCTATTGAAATTCAGTGGGCAGTCAGCTTCTATGGACGGAGCTTCTCACCAGATGCTTAGTGTGAAGATCCATTGACGTGATTCCTTGTCAGAGAAGACATGTGATGCTCACTCGAGTAGATCCTGGAGGTCCTAGTGTCTGTGACTTAGTATCCACATTGTTCCAATGGGCTGACGATTTAAGGTTCCACTCTAATGAGAGCTTGGAGTTCTTTGGATTGTGACTTACTTTCAGTCTGCATGGTTCCTCCAGGTCTGTGGCACACTGGTCCCCAGCCCCGTGGACATTTTCCTCATCACAGTCCCTTTATCTCCCTTCAAGCGGGGAATTTTTTTTTTTTAAAGATTTAATTTATTTATTTCCAGAGAGAGGGGAAAGGGAAGGAGAGAGGGAGAGAAACATCAATGTGTGGTTGCCCCTCACATGTACCCTACTGGGGACCTGGCCCCGCAACCCAGGCATGTACCCGGGCTGGGAATCAAATTGGCAACCCTTTGGTTTGCAGGATGGCACTCAATCCACTGAGCCACATCAGCCAGCCAGGGCCAACTGGGAAATTTTGACTAGACTCGGTGGTACGGACCTAAGAAGCCTTGCTCTGATGCTACCTGTCTTCCTCCTTACTTTGAGTCCACCACAAGCTTTTGAAATTCAGAAAGGTGTTTTCTTCCTTTCAGATTTAACAACTCTACATAGAAATCATCATGCCCCACTAGATCATTCCCCATGCTCTAGCCTGAAGGGGCATATGAAGGAATATCATGAATAAGAAATTTACTGGTATATAGATATCTCCCAAACTGTATTTAAAACCTCCAGAGTCAGATAGACTTAGAAATCTAGACATTTTGCGGGTTTTTAGAAAGCTAGGAGGATGGATATTATATGAACCCCTAAAGTGCGGTGTAGTGGCATCCCCATAATTAAACACATGAATATTTCTGCCAAATAAATAGATATTCACCCTAAGTGGGATAAGTAACAACTATAAGTAGTCTCATATCAAGTTTAGAAACTAAATGAGTAAGGAAATTTATTTATATTTTTTAGAGCTTTTTGATTTGAAATAGCAAATAAGGGATTACGGACCTGCATTACCCCATCCCAACAATAAACCCTGTGTCTGCCATTTTGTTCTTCTGGTATTTCTTCAGTGTTATCAGCCGTGAAAGAAGCCGTCCTCCCATCAGACCTAGGAGATTTAGGAAATGGTTGAACACAGGCTCAAGAAAACTATCAGATGGAAGTGTGATTCCCTTCATTATACTTGAGGCTATGCAGTGCATATCAATAAGCCTGATGTATTCTTTTGTGGCAGGATGTGAATGTTCATTCTTATTATGGGAAAATAATCAATTGGTTCTTCTTCCCTTTCTTTCAAGCATTAGAAAGATGGAATGCAAATATTTCCCTCTCCAGGGAAGGCTTAATGATTAAGTGAACTTGTTATTTGGTTACTGATAATTCTGGCTCCAAGTTGATCAGCTACCAAAATCTGTTGAGAAAAGAGCAGGAGCAGAGCTTGGGCAAAGGGAAAGGTGGGAGGCAGCGACTCCCTAGGACGGAAAGGAGTGACGGTTGTGGAGGTCTCCAGAGAGGAGTGGCCTTGCCAACTTCTCCAAGGCAGGGGCCTGAGGGCATGGTGGGTAGCCGATGCTGCACCGGGAGACAAAACTAGGCCTGTGGCCCTCAGGTCTTCCCACGAATAATACCAACTCCCCAGCAAGGCAAGGAAGCAGAGGAGAGGCAGGCCTGCACAGACCCAGCACGTGGGGTAATGGGCCTCTCGAGGGGAATCAGGCTTCGCTAAGAGCCGAGAACCAGAGCGTCCCAGCCCCTTCTCACTGCATAAAACCTGGAACAACGGGAAAAGCCTTAGGAGTTAGTGGGAGGGGGGTTCCAACAATAAGGGCTGAATTCCTCACCAGCCCAGCAGGATAGAGGAGCAGAATAAAAATTAAATAGATTTCTAGAAAACTAAGACGTGTGGCATTTCTTGCACACCTGACTTTGTAATCTGAGGGTAATAACCACTACCGTTTTATTAGAAGATTGAATTTTACTACTACATAGAGGCAACTGATGCCTCTTTAAAACAAGATTCCAGAATGTCTTTCTGACTTGTTTAGTTCCGAGAAAAAGATTCCCAAATGGTCAATAGGTGATATCCATGCACTCACAAATACAGCATCACATACACACACTGCACACAGACACCACACACACACACACACACACAAACATCATGCATAAACACAGACACAAACACACACACATGAACACCACATGGAAGCATACACATGTAGAAATAACTAAAAACATAGAAAAGAACTGGAAGTGTATCAAAATGGAAACTTTTTTCTCTATTTTTTTCTAATTTTATGTAATACAGTTATTTTATAATACATAAGAAATGAAATGTCTTATCAAAATTGGTATGAATAAGATATTGAAGGAAAGTGCTTCTAGGCTTAAGTCTTAGGAATAGTGTAGTCCCGTCATACAGATGAGAGACAGAGACCCGTGCACTGGAAATGATTTGTGGTGGTTTTAAAGTATTACCACAACTCTTAGTCACTCCTCCCACTGAGAAGTAGGAGACCATGTCCTCTTGCTGGGGATGTGAGAGACTTAGAAACTGCTTGGTTCCGTAGAGTATGGGAGAGGGGATGTTATATGACTTTCCAGACTGTATAACAAATGTCCATGTGGCCTGCCCCTGGTTCTGTTGGTACTCCCGCCTTCGGGGAAGCCAGCTTCTATGTAAGGACTCTATTGCCCTGACGCTGCCAGCTGGAAAAGCTGTGCGTAGGTAGGTGTTCGAGGTAATAGTCCCAGCTGAGCTCCCGGCTGACCACCAACATTAACTGCCAGAGTGAGGCGCCCTGGGTGTCCAGCCCAGCTGAACCATGGGATGATTCTAAATGCAGTCAGCATCTAATTCCAATGGCAGAAGAGACCACAGTGAGAACTGTCAAGCCCAAGCACTTCTTAAGTTCCTGACCCACAAAATTTGAGCTGAGTACATTGGTTGCTTCAAGCCACTAAGATGTATAGTAATTTGTAATAATAACTAGAATACCCACAGTCACGAAGCAAAGGGACTTAGTAATAGGACTTAGACTAGACGTAACCTCCTGTTGTCTCCAAGGGTATTCCTGTGTTCCAAGGGACTGGGGTGGGCATTGGAACAAGATAAATATCTATATTCACAGTCATAGTTTTTTTCTAAGCTTGGCATTGGTATGAAATTCCATAATATTGTTTTAGTGCCATGAATCGCTCTCTGCATTGTGTCAGGGGTTGTGAAACACAGGATGGCATCAAAGGAGGATTCAGTGGGTGGGAAAAGAGTTTTTAACTTCAACTCAGCCTCGTTCCTGGAGGGGAAAAAAAATGAAATTGCTGGAGAAACAACAGGTATGCAAAAAGTATGTGAAGTCACTGAGATAAACAGTAATCCTTACATGATGTTTTAATTATCATACAGTATAAACATCATTTTTTGTCATCGTTAAGATCGAAAATGAAACCAACTAAAATTTGTGAACCTGTCAGAGTCATTTTGGGGAATGCCTCAAGAGGACAAAGAAGAGAGTCTCGAGCTTGGGATCTTTTCATCTTGGAAGAATTCCTATCAGAAGAATTGGCTAAAGCTCTATAGTGGGTCGAATGGTGGTCTTCAAAAAGATATGTCCAAGTCCTCATCTCCAGAACATGTATTGTGACCTTGTTTGGAGAAAGGTCTTTACAGATGTAAATGAGTTAAGGATCTCAAGATGAGATCTTCTTGGGTTGTCCGGGTGAGTTCTAAATCCAATGACTAATGTCTTTGTAAGAGACACACAGAGAAGGGGAGGAGAAGGCGGCGTGAAGATGGAGGCAGAGACTGGGGCGGTGTGACTACCAGCCAAGAAGCGCCAAGGAACACCTGGATCCCAAACAGCTGGCTGCACCGAGCTCTGGATGACCTGGTCCTGATTACTCCCTAGAGTGTCAGAGAAAACGAGGCCCTACCTTGATGTTGAGAACCTTGATTTTGAACTTCTAGATGCCAAAACTGTGAGGGAATAAATTTCTCTTGGTTTCACCACTAACATTGTAGCCATTTATTACAGCAGCCCTAGGAAACGAATGCGAACGCCTTGAGAGAAATTTGTAAGAGACGTGGACGAGCAGGACCATCCTTTCAGGGCAGCAGTGGTGGCTGAGCATCACATCCACCCAGGCAGTTGGAGGACAGCAGTGAGGCTCTCACTAGAAATTTCTCTGCAACACCCATACATTTCTGGCTTCGGGCAGTCTTTCTCCAATAGGCGTGTTACTGATTAGGACATCCTGATCACGTGCTGTTTACTTTTACGTGTCTGTTTCCTCAGCTAGATTTTGGACTTCTAAAGGCCAAGAGTCTTCATTTCTTCCACCCACAAATATTTCTTGAACGACTTGTTCTCTGTTCTGTGCTGGATGCTGGGACAAGATGCTGAGTAACACACAGTCCTTGCTTTCAAGATGCAGGCAGATCTTGGGTGGCTTTGCATTCAGTTACTATATGTTGGACAAAGGAAAAAAAATATGTGCAAAACAAGTTGGACGAGTGGACAGTTTTGTACTGAGGGAGACATGGGTTCAAACTGCAGAAACTTGCATAAGATACGCATCTCGATTTCATACCTACAAAATGGAGAAAATAATGCCTAACTACAGGGTGGTTAGAATAATTAGCGTGTATACGTATAATGATACCAATTACTGAAGGTCTGGTGTTCCAGCAAAGATTCAGTGCACATACCTGTAAAAAAGCTAATAGATTATATCTTGCATTAATCATATTTAGTACTTTTTCTGTGTGGTTTTACAAATGAGATATTTGAATTTTCTCCAGCTTTCTAATGTAGGCAGGACAAGGTGCAGTCTCTCAGATGGGTCAAAAGAACAAGAGACCAGAGTCATGGAAGAACAGGGTAGTGGATAGTAGCGCCAGACTAACACCCAGGATTTCCTGTCTCGCAGGGTCCTGCATTTTCCACCGTAGCCCTGCTACGGTGAAACAGCTCCTGGGGTGAGCGGTGGTCTCACAGCGAAGGCTAACATGGCTCCTCTTCCTCAAGTATCCATTTTACTCAAGTATTTGGGAACAGTGCCTTTAAACTATTACAACACAGCCTCTTTTAGAGTAGAATGTAAAAACTTAATAATAATAACTAATGTTTATGTTCACCATTCTCTCTTCTAACCATTTTTAAAACAGCAACTCTATTCCTTTTTTCCTTCCTTCCTCCCTCCCTTCCGTCCTTCCATCTTTCCTTCCTTCCTTCCTTCCTTCCTTCCTTCCATCTTTCCTTCCTTCCTTCCTTCCTTTCTCTCTTTCTCTCTCCTTCTTTCTTTCTTTCTTTCTTTCTTTCTTTCTTTCTTTCTTTCTTTCTTTCTTTCTTCTTCTAATAATGATCAAGATTTTGCCATTCTATTCCCTTCCACATTTTTAGCAATAGTTTACTTTTTTAATTATAATAAACATATAGTATTATATTAGTTTTAGGGGTACAACATAGTGATTAGACATTTATGTAACTTACAAAGTAACCCCCCGCAAGTGTAGTACACATCTGACACCTTAGAGAGTTATTACAATATTATTGACTCTATTCCCTGTGCTGTACTTTACATCCCTGTGACTATCTTTATAACTGGCAATTTCTACTTCTTAACCCCTTTCTCTTTTTTACCCAGATCCCCAACTCCCCTCCCCTCTGGCAACTGTCAGCCTGTTCTCTGCACCTCTGAGTCTATTTCTGTCTTGTTTGTTCATTTGTTTGTAGATTCCACATATAAATGAAATCATACAGTATTCACCTTTCTCTGGTAACTCTGTCTTAATAGTGATTCTTACTACTTTCCAGGTTGGTTCCCCCTTTTATACCTTGACAAACCACAACAAAGCCCTACCGCTAGTTGGTAGCAAAGATGGGATTTGAACCAAGGGGCCTGGTTCCAGAGGTCCCAGTTTTAACCATTTTGATATGACTATTTCAACAAACGTGAATTTCAAAGGCAGTTTTTCTGATGGCCCTAGGGCACCAGGGCTATGCTTATCGTGTTGTCCACTGACTCAGGCATGGACAGAGAGAAGACGCTGAGGACAATTTCAGAAGCACTGTGCTGCATGGGCTGCGTACACATGTGATTTTTAAGGATCAAGCACGTGCGCGCGTGTGTGTGTGTGTGTGTGTGTGTGTGCGCGCACGTGCCCACAGAAAGAGCATTTTACAGCCTAGGCAATTTTAGCTCAATTAGACTAGGAAGACTATTAACAAGTTATTTTTAAATGCGTGCGAGATCAGGAGGTGTATTAGAATAGAATTACACTGTGTGAGGCTGATTGGCAGGCCGTGTAATGTGGGAAAGTAAGTTCACAATCTTGTCTTTAATGGCACAGTTTGCAAAGTAGGCCTGAAAGCCATGGCCCCAGACCTATAGTCGGGAGCTATAATTATTGAAGTAAAAAAAAAACAACAACCCAAAACAAAAACCTAATTGGAAATGTGATAAGCAACAATTAGGCAGCCTATTTCAGGAAGAAAATGAGCAAAATGAGCAGATGCCAACTCCAGCGACTTGTGAAAAAGGATGGGCACTCGCCTTTAAATGAAAGGTTTTCTGTCAGTCACCTAGGGAAGGGATTTCCCTCAGGACTGTGCCATTAGCACGTTATTTGCACAGAGAACTTAAAATAAAAACCACCACAAAGTAGAAACTCCTGAGCACAAAGAGCCCACATTCAGACGTTGCTTACTGGTGCAAGGGACTGCACCCCTGCAGAGGGCACTTGGAGACGCACTGGCAAGTGGGAATGCCCCTGACCTTGAGTAATGAGAACTGAAATAACCCTGGCAAAATGGAGCCAGCAGGGGTCAGACGACCTTGGCTCCTGTCTTGGCTGAGGCGTTTGGGCCGGAGCCCAGTCTGTATGCCTTTGAGGAACGACTGTCCTTGGGCTCCCCGAGGGCCAGCCCCTCCCCTGAGGGGCAGACTGCATCCTCCTCTCTTTCATAAGCTAAGGAATCAGATCCCCCAATCCTCAGACCTTCCGGGGTCTTCATTTTGTCCTTTGATTACAGCTTTCATCTCCTCTTCAAGCAGGAGCGTGGGCTCTGGTGTCTGACTGCCCCAGTTCACATCCGGGCCCAGAGATGGGTCTCTGTGGGACTGTTAGCAAGACCTTGCCAGCTGCCTCAGTTTCCTCATTTCTAATATGGAGGTCAGACTGCCTCCTAAATCTGTGGTGAAAATTAAAGCTGATAAAGAAAATAAAAACAGTTTGGCACTTACAGAGTGCTCTGTATATGTTAGCAATTAACGTGGATTTGCTTCCTTGTGGGGAGCTAGCTTCACTCATTGATATTCACATCCCCTGTAGTTGCCAAAAATAAGTGCCGTTATGTACTTACTGCATTTAAAAGATCAATTTGAGTTTTTTAACTCGGCTGTATTTCAGGTAATACTGTTTGTGAAGGCCCAGGCTTAATGTGTTTATTTTTTTCAATACATTAAAATGAAAAAAACAGACCCACTGAAATAATGTTTTTAAAGGGTAGCATACTCTGAAATCATCTGAAATACCAGTGCACGTTTCACACGTTAGGCAATATTGTCCACATGCATTCATTCATCTTCCAATGGTTCTCTCAGCAAGAATTTACACAACACCGATTAGGTGGGTGAAGAGAAAGTTGGGCAACAGAAACGAGAAAGCATCTTCCATGCCTTCACTGAGCAAACAGGCACACCAGGGAGAGATGAGTCGTAGAGCATTTCATCATGGGGTGGGGTGGGGTGCTCCCGTCCCGCTAGGCAGGCCAGTTCCCCCAGGAGACCACCTTAAGCAGAGAGAAGAACCAAGCATTGTTCCAAGTTTTTATCCCAAGTTATTCCAGATTCTTGATTCAAGACATCTTGGCTTTGCACACTGATTCTGCTTCTGTGATACTACAGGCTTCCTACTTGAGGTCTCCAAGCATGATTTCTTATCTGTAAAATGGGCCGACTGTCTGGCTCTCACAGCTGGTCGGAGGTTAAACCTGCTGCCCCAGCAGCTACTCAGCAAAGGCGAGTCCGCCTGATTATCGGCCGTCACTCAGGACAGAAACCCTCCTGTCCTCCAGGCCTGTAGTACGTGCCCTGCTCTCCTGCGGGTGGTTAACGCTCTCTAGGATTTACCTCAAAATCTGCCTCTTTGGGAAAGCAGCCCCTGGCATACTAAACCAACTTAATATTGGCCAGGAGGTATGAAGGCTTTCCAAGATCAAGACATAAATCCAAGAGCTTGCATTTATTTCTTGTCACAACAGTATCTCGCACAGGTGGAGGCCTGTAACAATACCATTTGAACCTGAGGCATGGAGGGTGATGTAATTTGCCCAGGCCCCATAGGTGGTAAATGGAGGGGCAGGTAACCACTAAAATTAGGAACCACTAACATTGCCAAGCTGCTAGTTAAGACAGGTCTATCACCAACGCCCACAGTAGTACAAGACCACGTCATCTAGCTCAGTGATTCCCAATGTCACAATATTTGGTGGCATTTTTGGTTGTCACAGCTGTGGGGTGGGTGCTACTGGTATCTAGTGGGCAGAGGTCAGGGGCACTGTTGTACAACCTACAGTGCAGGGGACAGGCCCCTCCCCAAACAATCATCTTAACACAAAAATACCAGTGGTGCTGAGGTTTAGAAGCCCTGACACAGGCACTATTATCTTAGCTATTCACAACTGTAACTATTTACAACCCAGTCAATAACTCGAAGCCACAGTATCCCTGATTACAAAACAGGGAGTTTAAACTTGGAGGAAAAAGCTCACATATACGTTGTCACCAGAAAGTCTGTAAGCAATGACCTCGGCCAACTGCCCAAGGCGCGTTTGCCTGGCGGTGCAGATAAGCTGGTTACAAGGCTCGGGTGGGATCCCTAGCTGGGTAGAGAGGAAGAGGGAGGAAGCACGTCACCTGGCAGAAGTGAAAAAGATAGTCAACAGCCGGCTGTGAGTGTAAGGAAAGGAGAAAACAGGAGAAAGAGGCCTGTGCTCTTAGCAGCATCCTTGGCCGTGTCAAGCCCTGGGAGAAGCAATTGTACAGATGGAGGCAGCTCCCTGCACAGAGGGGAGAAGGGAACAGGCTTAGATGGTGGCTGGGAGACGCAGAGGGACCCTGCCAGGGCCCTGGCAGAAGGGGCACGCCACTCATAGCATCTGCTGCATCTCATTTTTGAACTTCCATGAGTGCTGTTTTTTTTTTTTAAGGACCTGAGATTGTCAGTTGAAGAAGACGATGAGAATGCAAAAGTTAGAGAGGATTTGTCTCATGATGTTTTTTTACATAAACTGCAAAATAACCAAGTGGGGCTAAGGGGCTTAGTGACTATAAATAGGAACAGGGGCTAAAGGGCTTTGCTGTCATGGGCAGGAACAGGAGGCGAGAAGCTGACCTGAGTATTTTTGCTTTATTCAATCTAATAGACATTTTATTTATATAAAAGACAAATGATGCACAGTATGAAAATAAGTGCTCGAGACATTTGATATAAAAAGGGTATATAGCATTCACATTCCTATTTTAATACATGAGTACGGTTGAAGTGTTCCATAAAAGAATAAAACTCTCCCTTTATGAATAGTAGTAAAAAAAAGTCAGTATTTTTAGGAACTACAGGTTATTCCTTGGTCTTCTTCTTGAATAAGAAAACAAACAAATAAACAAAACAAGCCACAGTATCATCTGATACTACATTCCAGTTTATGCTGACCTTCACCCAGAAGTGATAAGGCTCCTTTGAATCATTAATGGACCAGTATTCTAGAAATTCACCACTAGAGGTCAATGAGCAACAGCTATTGGGATGGTGTCAACAGCCTTAAAGTGCACGGAATTTCTGGGCACTTCACGGTATTGCAGCCGACCTGTCCTTAACCCTCTCAGCCCATGCCCACGGGGCAGGGTGCCTAGAAGTTCCACCTAATCCCAAAATTCAGCAAGTCCGATAAAACCCCAATGAGATGAGCTCTTCCAAAACCCAAATACAGCTGATTTGCCCACCACTAGTCCCTCCCTAATATTCCTACTTGGCTGAAATTAAGTAGCTTCAAAAACATTTTTTTTTAAAAGAGAGATTATTTGCAGCATTAACACTCGTTTGTGGTTGAACAAGTTTCTTATGGTGTATTAAAGCTCATTCTTCGTTCTTGTCCATGCGGACACAGATTTCCCAACTGCAAGTAGGACTCTTGTGTTCCACACTCAAATCCTCACTAGGAAATTCTGTGAGGGCTTGGAAGGCTGATACTAGAAAGACTGGTAATCATGAAGCAAGCTTCTTAGAGGAAAGAAAGGGCTCCTCTCCCTAATACAGAGGGGGAGCTCTTAACATATAGATAAGAGACCTGGGTTAACCAGGACCTCTTAGAGGATGTCTGATTTAGCCAAAAAAAAA